>PVJL010013172.1:0-33456 GCA_004026885.1 Lyroderma lyra | reverse complement strand
GCCCTGCCCTGCGCCTCCATTTCCCCACCCCCACCCGCCTCTGCCCTGCCCTGCGCCTCCTGGGCCCAGAGAGGGAGGAGAAATCAGAAAGGTTCCAGGAGACCCAGCCCTGAGGTGGGTCAGGCAGGGTGGGTAGGGTCTGTTTGGGAGGTAGAGGCAGGCAGGCTGGGATTACAAAGTAACCATTGTCCCAGGAACACAACAAGACTTGTTTACCTCAGTCCTGCAGCCTCTGAGGGCAGGGGAGCAGCAGGGTCCAGGGGGCTCCCCTCCTCCTCTGCCCCTTGCTAGCTGGTGGGGTGCCCTCACCCCTCCTTCCCACCTCTGGAGCGAGGACAGCGTTACCTTCTTTCCCCTCAATGTTCTCATCTGTGAAATGGGTAGACAGCCCCAGCTTCCCCACCCATCCCCCAGCTGGGCTGTAGGGAGGATCCCAGGAGATAAACCCAAAATGTTTAACTTCAAGGCCCCTCCCTCCCTCGGAGCTCTCTGGCCTCTTCAGATGTTATAATCCTTTCTTTGGGAGCCCCCCCCCGCCCCCCACATTACATAATCTCTGAGCCCCACAATGCCCGGATGCCCTTGACCCTGACTAATAGCCTTAGGCAGAAATAGGGGCCTCTCTCCCAGTGGAAAAGAAAGAAAAAAACACACCGGCCTCCGAGGGGAGGCCGTGACCCAGGGTCTCACGGGCCAAAGAGACCTGCTGTGTGTGAGAATGCTCCAGAGGGACCTCGAGTGCCAGGCACATAGTAGGTGTTCAGTAAACAGTAAAACAGATGGAGGAAAGGAGACAGTTTGGAGATAGTGGGGGACAGGGGACGGAAAAGCCCAAGGCCGGGTGGGTGGGGAGGAATACAAGGCCCCGAGACGATACACTGGTCGAATGGACAGCAGGAGGGAAATGCCTTTTGAATGAGAATTGGGCCTGTAGAAGCCTTCGGCTCTTCATCAGGCTAAAACAGGCCACGGCTTCGATTGTGAATGGTGACACCAGTTGTAATGGCGCCCACCTCCATGCGCTCAGGTCCCCCATCTCAGGGCTGAGCACTGTCTCTCCTGCAGTCCTTACAGCGGCCCCACGGGGTGCCCACGGGGGAGGGTCTATGCACAGCCGGAGAGAACGTGTGGCCCCCCTCTTACAGATGAGGACACTGAGGCTCTGCAGGAGACCGCTCGCCAGAGAGCACCGAGCCCGCGGGCGTCCGTCGGAAAAGCCCGGCCCCTCCGGCACCAGCTGAGGGTTGAGTTTTGTTCTTGAGCTGAGGTTTATTTTTTTATCATTCGTGTAACAGATACGCACTGGCCCCTACAGCATGTCAGGCAGGGTGGAGATTATGGGGGTCAGAAACGACACGTTCTAGCAGGGGGCACCCACGTCCCAGTGGGGGAGACAATGGAGATCGGCTCGGCCCACGGCCAGCACCCAAGGAGGAGAGCGAAGCCAGGGAGTGGGAGAGAGGGGTCAGGACAGAGGCTTTGAGCTGGCGGGGGTCGGGGGGGGGGGGACCTCGTGAGGACGTAACCTTAGTGCAAAGACTTGAGAGAAGTGAGGACACGGGCCTCCCCGAGTTGAGAGCCATCCCTACCCGAGTCCAGGCAGGCGATGGGGGTCGGGGAGCAGCGCGGGGCTGGCCCACTGCGTTGGCCAAGTGCTGGCCTGAGCACCAGGGCCCGCCAGAGGCCCTGTTTTCCACTTGCCATCCCAGACTTCTGTCCCCAGCTCCGGGACACCTTATCTGGAAAATCCTCCAGCACTGAGAGAGGCTTTGTGGTATCAGGAGGGACCCAGCCGTCAAAGGGCTTTGCTGTTCTCCGCAGAGCGGGGCCTGAGCTCCTTGCGGGAGCCCGAGCAGCCCGCCGGCCAGCTCCTCCCCGTGCCCTTTCGCCCGCTGGACGCCTCGCAGGGAGCCCAGGGCGAAGGCCAGCTCCAGCTGTGTGGCCTGGGCGACTCCACGAGCCCCTGCGGGCCCCGCTGCAGGGCAGCTCGCCCCATTCCACATATGGGGAAACCGTGCCTGAGAGAGGGGTCCTCACACAGCCAAGACAACCCTCTCTGGCCCATCTGACGTAGGGGTCTGTACTGGGCTTCAGGAAGTCTGTGAACCCCCGAAAGTAAAGCAGCACTGTGGTTGGGGTCCTGGCGGGTGAGAGCAGGGCCTCCAGGAGTCCGCCCCTGAGTTGGAATCCCGTCCGCCCCGGCCCCACCTGCTGTGACACCGCCCACCACCCACTGCCCAGGGCTGCCGTGGCCCCAGAGCCTGTGGCATCCTCAGCACCGAGCTGGGCACACGGTAGGTGGGAAACGCGACCAGCGGCTGTTCCTGAAGGAGCCCGTCCGAGCTGGGGAAGAGTTCAGCACCTCCACGGAAGAAACTGTGCCCCGGAGATGCGTCATCTATCAAGTGAGGAGCTCCCTGGTGGGGCAGTGGCTAAGGCTTCGGCGCTGTCAGCGCTGCGGCCTGGGCTCGATTCCCAGCCAGGGAGCTACCCACATACCAAAAACAAAACAAAAAAAAAACCAAAACAGAGAAAAAACAAAACAAGTGAATTACACATCAGTGTGTCGGTAACATCCCATGAGTTTCTGTTTAAATCCATGTCGAAAAGTCTAGAAGGCGATACACCCCTGCACCGTGGGCCGCGTGTCATCTCTGAGCTTAAGGACGGAAGGTGGCTTAGTTTTCGGCCTTGTGTTTTTCTGATTTTTCTGGATTTTCTGTATAGACATGTATGAACTTGGTAATCAGGAAAACATCGCTTTTTATTTTTCAAGAAGAGGAAGGAGGGAGCTCCCTGGTGGGGTAGTGGCTAAGGCTTCGGCGCTGGCGCTGTCAGCGCTGCGGCCGGGGCTCGATTCCCAGCCAGGGAGCTATCCCCCCGCCCCCCCCCCCAAAAAAAAAGAAGAGGAAGAAAACTCTGTTTGGTCTTGTCCCAGGCTGGAGCTGAGCCAAAGGCAATGGCAAATGCCTAGCTCCAGGTGAGACAAAACCAGGACAAGGGGACAAACTGGGTCTCAGAAAATGCATGGCATCAGGAGAGGGAAAACTAAGAGCCAGCTCCTATCGAGGTCAGGAAAGGCTTCCTGGAGGAGGAGGTATTTGAGGGCATGTGGGGGAATAGGCTGGCTTTTGAGGGGGTCAGAAAGGTGGGTTTGGCCCTACTCTCCTGTGGTTACTGGGGAACCCTGGAAGGGCTCTGAGCAGGACAGGGATGGGGATATTGGAGGAATTGCCCAGAGTGTCTAAGAGTGCCCAGGGCTCCTAAACAGGGCATCCTATCTCCATGCAACTGGCAGAAGTGCCCAGGCTGCCCCTCGCCCCGCAGCTGGCCAGCAGCACCTCCCTGACATGTGGCCTGCAGGCGCTGCACTCCCCAGCTAGCTCCTGGGAAGCCTTACTGCATTCCCACTTTACAGGCAAGGAGACTGAGGCCCAGAGAGGCCAGCTGAGCTGCGGGGTGGAGAGGCGTGGACGCTGGGCAGCGAGGGCTCGGGGCTCCCCTTCCCAGCAGTGTGAGCCTGAGCACGGCCGACTGCGTCCGAGCCTCGGTTTCCCTCACTTTCTGGGAAATGAGGGGGCGACCCCCGACTCAGACGGCTGTTGTGAGGATGGTAGACAGGTGCGTGACGATCATCATTCGTGATTCCTGCCTGATTCCTCAGGTCACTCAGGAGCTGAGGGGCCAGCGTCCCTTCTTCATCTCCCTCCGCAGCCCCGCCGGCCTGTGTCCTTGTCTGTTGTCTGGCTCCGGCCCGCCACTCGGCTGGTTTACTGCTCATGCAGCAGGCGCCCCGCCGTGCTTGCCGAGCAAACCCACGCACGAGTGTCCTCCTCCCTCTGTCCCTCCTTCTTTTCTCCGACATTCAGACACGTCGCCCCCTGGAATGACGTTTTAAAGTAGCTCCCTGGCGGCTCACAGCTTCCATTTCTCTCTGGAGGCCCCACCGCTCCGGTGTAGCCTGCGGGGAGGGTGTGCACATTCACACTGCTGTCGGGGAGCTGGGGGCGGGGGCTGGCGTTCCCAAGAAACTTACAGGGGTTGGTCCCCCTTGGACCCACGTGGTGGTCCGGGATGGGTGAGCTGAGCCTTTGTGCGGTGTGGGCACTGGGTTCAGAAACGCAATCAGGCCAGCCCTGCCTGGAATGCGGCTGGTCCAGGTATAGGCCGACTGACTACACAGGGCTGTGTGACCCGTGGGCTCGGGGACTTGTTTCTCGTGAATATAATGTGGCAGAAGGGACGCTATGGCATTTCCAAAGCCGGATGCTGGAAGGATGGCGCTGGCCCAGCTCTGGTCCTCTGGGATCACTCACTCAGGTGGGAGCTGGCCGCCGTGTCCTGAGGACACTCAGGCAGCCTTGTAGAGAGACCGATGTGGTGGGGAGCAGCCAGCACCCTGTGAGGGCACCGTCCAGGAGACGAGTCCTCCAGCCCCAGGAAGGCCTTCTGCGGACTCCAGCCCCACCGTGTCTGGACTGCAGAATCAGGGAACCCCGAGCCAAAACCACCCAGCAGAACTATTCTGATTTGCTGACTCACCTCAACTGTGAGAGATAATACATGTTCATGGTTGTGTTAAGTCACTGGATTTTGCTGTAGTTGGGTATGCAGTAACAGAAAATGGGCGCAGCCCAGACCGGATTCCCCCAGATCCTGCTGGCAGTTTCTGTAAAGTATATCCAGAATCTGACCACTTCTGGGCCATCTCTCACTTGGATGATTGCATTGGGCTTCTCACTGGTCTCCCTGCTTCCGATCCTGCCCCTCTGCAGTCTGCACTCAACACAGCATCCTGAGTCTCCCACTGCTCACATCCTCCCAGGACGCTACCTTACACAGAGGAAAAGCCAGAGTCCTGAAGACCCTACCGAACCCAGCCCAATTTCACCTTTTTGGCCTCATTCTCTGTAACTCTCCTCCGCATTGCTCATTCCATTCCAGCCACACTGGCCTTTTTGCTGTTCCTCAAATACAGCTTCATGGCTGCCTCAGGGCCTTTGCACCTGCCGTTTTCTCTGCCTTATTGCTCTTCTATCGGTTGTCTACAAGGTTGTCTTCTTATCTCCTTAAGGCTTAGCTCAGATGTCACCTCCCGGAAGGCCTGCCCTGACAATCCTGTATAACACTGTACCTTCTCATGCATTTTGTATCTCTTAACACACACTAGAGCTTACTTCCTAGTTCTGTTTATTGTCCATCTCCCCAAATGGTATATAAGGTCCACGAGGGCAGAGATCGTTGTCTCTCTCTTTTCCCTTTTTTCACTGCTGTACTGCCCCAGGGTCTAGAACCATATCTGACATGTATTAGCAGTAGGCGTGGGAAAACTATGTGATGAAGAAAGTAAATTACAATAACTGCAAAATGACTGAAATGCTATTCACCTGCAGGAGTAATTGCAGAGATGCAACTGCAAACATTGAGGAGACGTGCCTTTTCCCGCAGTGGAAGGAAGTTAGCAATTTTGAACAAAAGACTTAGGAATGTGCTTTCCTTTTCGGCCATCAGTCCAGGTTTTAGGTATTTTCTTGCAGATATTATTAAGCTGTTTTGCACAGATGTGTGTACAAGAGTGTCCCTTGCCACTTGCCCATTCACTCGCCCACGCACCCCAAGTGCTAGGGAGACAGCAGAGGACGGTCGGGTTTTCTGCTCTTACGAAGCTTTTGGTCTGAAGACCGAGAGAGGCGAACAAGAGAAAACCAAATAGGAGAAACAGCCTAAGTGTCATCAGCGGGGGATGACATTGTCACGCTACACAGCCATTTCATGTCCAAGGAAGAGGTTCACATGCTGATGCAGAAAGATGTCGGTACCTGTGCCGTGTTAAGTGGAAAATAGATTACAGAACAACAAGTACAGTAAAAGGTAGTTTAAGGTGAAAATGTTTTTCATTTGCCTTGAAAGGCCTGTAAGGATCGCACGAGGTCAGGAGTGGTTAGCAGGTACGATATTACTGTATTTTGCTGTGTATAATGCACTCCTGTGTGCACATCCACATTTTTGGCCCAAACGGTCAGGGAGAAAGTCTTGTTTTCATGTTTTTGGGGGGATGTTCTCTGGCTGGGAATCGAACCCAGGCCGCAGCATTGAGAGCACGGAAGCCTAACCACTACACCACCAGGGAACCCCCTTGTTTTAATTTTTTAATTCAAATTTTTATTTGTTTATATTTAAATCCTTGGTTTTTTGTATTATAAAGGACTTTTAGCATTTATTTTTCAACATATCATGGTATAAGAAATTTTATGTAATAATTACAAAGTAAAAGAAATTTTGTGTATACAATTTTTTTACATAAAAAACACCCGATAGATTGCTTCTCAGCCTTTTGGCTGAGATCAAGTGTGTAAAAACACCCAATTACTGTATTTCAGGTTATTATTTTGCATACAGATATCGATATTGATTTCTAGAGCTACGCTTTTAATGCATAAGCATAGATAAAAGAATCAAAAACATTTATATAAATACGCAATGAGTGCCACCCATGTATAATGCGCAGCCTTACTTGCCCCTCACAAATGAGGCAAAAGCGTGCGCATCATACACGGCAAAATACGGTATTAAGGGGTCTTTTCTTTCTGTTGTGCAGTTGCAGTTTTTGCAATGAATGTGCATTATGTTTCTGGTCATAAAACAATAATTTTTAAATAGATATTATGTTGAGTGAAAGAAGCCAGACACCAGAGAGAACATACTGCATGATTCCATTTTTGTGAAGTTCAAGAACAGGCAAAACTAATCTGTGGTGATAGAGGTGAGACTAGTGGCTACCTCTTGAGGTGGGGGTGGTATTGACTGGGAAGGGGCACGAGGGAACTTTCTGGGGTGATGTGGATGATAGTCACAGGGGGTCCATATATATATATGTATATATATGTAAGCATGCATTGATCTGTGTACCTTTGGGCCTGTAAATGAAAACTAAACTCAATACTACAAAATTAAGCGAAGTGAAGTAGAATGAACCAACTTGAAACAGCCAAGAGTGAGGATTTTAATTAAGACCCAGATTTGTAGCTGCCAGGGGTACTTGGTGACTGCGCCCATCGTGGAACCTGAGAGGCCAGCTCTGCTGGTGACAAGGATAGTATCACAACTGAAAACCAGACCGGCGCATTTCAGAGCAGATGACGGCGGCTTCACCAGCCAGGCCACTCAGCTCCGTGCCACAACAATTTAAGAAACACGCGTTTGGGCCAAAAAGCCAAATGGCCCGTGTGACCAAAATAACCTAATCTCAAGCAACCTGTCAGGGGGATGGAGAACAGGCCTCCACTCCATCAGACAATTCCAGGAATCCGGGTCAGAGAGAAGGTGAGATGTGCTGAAGCACTGTGGAGGCTGCAGGCAGCAGACCGTGTGTCTCCTGCTGTGACGGCCATTGCTGTCCCCTGCCAGGAGCAGGCGCAAGGCCCCAGGTTATCGCTCAAATTGGGTCCAGCAGGAGGGACCAGGCCCACGTGGGTGCGAGCAGGAAGGAGCCCCAATCCTGCAGAATCGCCTCTCACCCACAAATAACAGCCCTGTGACAGCTCAGTTTATCAGTGTGATAGCAGATGTTTTTCAAAACAATGACAGCAGTCCTAGTGGCTCAACCAGGACCGGCCAGCTGGAGTGTCCGTGGCCACTGCTGCCCACACCTCCGCGCTGGGGGAGGGGACGCCATACGAAGACCTGGTCCATAAGCTCCATGAGGGCAGGGCCCCTACTCGATTTCACTCCCCCGCTCCCTGCCTGGTGGACCCTCAGTGGATAGCTTCCCAGAGGAGTGGATTTCCCCTTCACCCTCCCTTTCCTCCTCCCAGCAGCCTATGGGCTTAAGACTGCGGTTCCCAACCTATGGGGAGAGGAGGAAACTGAGTCCAGGCAGGGGAAGTGGTGCACTGGGGCAGGACCCCGGGTCTCACTCCCGGCTTCCCCGTCTCGGGAATCGCAGCTGCCCAAACTCCCCTTCTCCGGCCTCAAAGCATGAGGGGACCTGGGGGACAACAGCAGTTTGGGATTTCTTCTCTCATAGGAAAGACTTCCTTTTTACCTGAAGGTTTGCCGTTGTGTCCTTTCTTTCTGAGAATGCATGCATGCTACTATGTCCCCACTAATAATAAAAGAAATGCAAATTACAATACCAGTGACACTGGCCAACACTTGAGCCTTTGATTATACAGAGCTGGCGAAGTGTGGGGAACCTCGTGGTCGTGGGCACTCGCCCTGGGATGCAGCCTGTGAGCAGGGAGGCCTGCTGAGTACCTCAAAACACGCCAGGTGTGCCCGTTCTCTGGCCCGGATGTTTCACGTCAGGACGTTCTGGCTAGAAGGAATAGTGTGTGCAAGCGTGCGAGGTCGGAAGAGTCCAAGTGTGGGCATCTGACAGCAGAAGCTAACCTGGCTCTTTGCCTCGGGAGGAAGGGAGCTGCTGGCCAAGCCAGGCAGCAGGCCGTGCCTGTCCCTGCAGGGTTGGGGGAGGGCTCAGTGAGCCCAACGGGCTGCAGGAAGGGGATTTGGGCGCGGAGGCCAGGGCTCGGGACCTGGTGCGCCTTTAGCAAGGGCGAGCGAGGGAGGGGAGACTGCCCATGAACCTGAGGGCTATCTGGTAGAGAGGGTCTGGACTCTAGTCCCTCCCTTTCCAACCCATCAGCCCAACCCATCAAACCTGGGCTTGCTGTGGGGTGAACACACACACTCACACACACACAGGGCATGTGATCCTCATCTGAGTGATTCCCTTTCATTAATAATGTGTAATAATAACAATACTACTTCTAATAATAGAAACTGCCCTCTGTGCCTGGCTTCCTGCTGAACTATTCCCCAGTATCACCTCATCGATTCGCCCCCACAAGCTGGTTCTATCATGAACCCCAAGGAACCGGGCAGAGTGGGTAGGTATTCAAAGCTTCAGGAGGAGGGGCAGTGGGGAATTTAACGGGTAGAGTTTCAGTTTTGCTGGATGAAGTGTCCTGGAGATGGGTGGAGGTGCTGATACAACAAAGTAATGCACCTCTGTATAGAATGCACACCCACCTTTTGGGCCCAAACTGTCAGGGAAAAATCTTTTGTTTTAATTTTTTTTCTTTTTTTCTTTCTTTCTTTCTTTTTTTTTTTTTTGTATGTGGGCAGTTCCCTGACTGGGAATCGAACCCGGGCCGCAGCGTTCACAGCGCCAGCACCGAAGTCTTAAGCCACTACACCATCAGGGAACTCCTGTTTTAATTTTTTAATTCAAATTTTTGTTTACATTTAGGTGCTTGTTTTTTTTGTATTATAAAGGAATTTTAGCATTTATTTATTTTTTTTGTTGTTGTTTGTTGTTGTTGTTGTTGTTTTTATGTGGGTAGTTCCCTGGCCGGGAATCGAACCCAGGCCGCAGTGCTGACAGCACCAGCAACGAAGCCTTAAGCTACTACACCACCAGGGAACTCCGCATTTATTTTTTTAACACATTATGGTGCAACAAATTTTATATTAACCAATAATTGCAAAATGTAAGAACAGATATAAGGTACAAGGAACTTTATTTTCTATAAAAAATACCAATTATTATATTCCAGGGTATTATTTTGCATACAGATATCGTTATTAATTTCTACAGTTACACTTTTAACTCATTAGCATAAATGAATTAAAAACATTTATATAGGCACAGAATTAGCACTACCCATGTATAATGCGCATCCTTATTTTCCCCTCACAAATCGGGGCAAAGAAGTGTGCATTTATACCCAGCAAAATGTGGTAACCCTACTGACCTGTGTGCTTAAAAATGGTAAAGATGGTAAATTTTATGTTATGTGTATTTTACCACAATTAAAAAAAAAAGTGGGATAACACCCGTCTCTGGGCCGGTTCTGCGAGGGTTCAGTGAGGGGAGTTCTGGCCAGGTTCTTAGGGCAGTGTCCTGCACGCAGTAGGGCGGGCTTCGTGGGGCTGCCACCCGGGGTCCTGCAATTGGTTTCATGCTGTTGTAGCTACATTAAAATTCTTACTAATTTTTGAACAAGGGTACCTGCATTTTCATTTTGCAAAGGGCCACCCCTCAAATTATGGAGCTGGTTCTGGTCATCCGCCAATATCAAATTGTGGTTCTTAGTTAAAAAGAAGGACACCGGGACAGACTTTGTCACCAGCTTTGTGTGGAGGAGCTCAGTAGCGGAGCGGAGAAGGGCCTCGGGGTCACGTGATAATTGCACTACTCTCTGGGGACTGTGGAGCAGCAGGGTCACCTGCCCAGGGAGAAGCCACAGACAGCAGAGGCTGGGAAAGGTCTGGGGCCAGATTTGTCCCAAGGTGGGTCCCTGACTGTGCCCGAGTTGATATTTCAGGTCTCCTTGTGGTAGGACCTGGCTCCAGGGTACAGCCTCGGAAAACAGCCACCCCAGGTTAAGTCTCATCTCGCAGACAATGTTTACGGAACACCTACTAGGAGCCCTCAGTGCTAGGCGCGTTAGTCACACCATCTGCGTGACCTTCCCGTTCTGATTACCTCCTCAGTTTAAGGTGAGAACGCTGAGGCTGGGAGACATGGAGGGACAGTGGCAGCAGTGGGATGTGAGGTTCCACTAGATGGTGCTAAACGTAAAGGATGATGGACCGAAAGAGCTACAGGGGCCACGCAAAGGACTCTGGGAACTGAGGGAAGGTTTCATGAAAACCGGTAAGGAAAGCTCAGAGCATCGCCTAGAAAATGCTCTTCCCAGAAGGCTGCTCTCTGTTTCCCAGGGAAGCAGTAATGTGATCAGTCAGGTTTTCTAGGTTCAAACCCACCCTTTGCCACTTACAAGTTCCACAACATTTCACAACTTTTTTATTGATGAAATAAAA
Organism: Lyroderma lyra; assembly: GCA_004026885.1. Classification (NCBI taxonomy): domain Eukaryota; kingdom Metazoa; phylum Chordata; class Mammalia; order Chiroptera; family Megadermatidae; genus Lyroderma; species Lyroderma lyra. The sequence continues at coordinate 22,629 of PVJL010013172.1, read as the reverse complement.
AAAGAATGAGTATAACTTTTTTTGTAATACAGGTCTATAGTGAGAAAATGGACTTCTTTTGAAGGGAGAAGGGGGATAAATTTCACTTAATTGAGGTTCAAAGTTAGAGTGTTCCCCATCATCAATTGATTGCAGACAGTAATGGGTATAGACCATTCTCAGCTTTCAAGCTGTAAGAACAGGTGGGGGGCTGAGTGTGGCCAGTAGTTTGCTGACTTCTGACCCAGTGCATTATCCATTTCCTTGGTGTTCAGTTCTCCTTTGCTGAATTTTGTGCCTTTCTTGAATGTTCTTGGTCTTCAGTGGTTTTGGTGGTGTGTCTGAACTCTCATGAACTACTCTCATGGTACAATATTTATGTCCCCCAAATTTATGTGCTGAATTCAATTCTCCAATGTGACAGTATCAGGAGGCTGGGCCTTTGGGAGGTGAGTAGGTCATGAGAGTGGAGCCCTCATGAATGGGATTAGTGTCCTAATAAAAGAGACCCCAGAGAGATCCCCTACCCCTTCTGCCACGTGGGAGCATGGCAAAATGACCATCTATGATCAGGAAGTGAGCCCGCAACAGACACGGAATTTGCTGGCGCCAGAACTGTGAGAAATCAATTTGTGGTGTTCAGTCTCTGGTGTCTGTTGTTACAGCAGCCTGAGCAGACTAAGATATCAGGTTGCAGCTTAAATGCCAGTGAGAATTCAATCCAGATCTGGCTTTAGTTTTAAGTCTCTCACTAGGCCAGACTCCCTCCTGCTAACAGAGGGAGCTAATGAAATAAAGAGTTTGAGGAACTAGACCTGTCTCACGTTCCAGGAAACACTTCACAGACGAGCTGACCTTTGAGGAGGCCATTTATTTCTACATGCTGAGAGCAACGCATTATGGTAGTTAATCTTACAACAAACTCTACGAGGCAGGTACTACGGTCCCAATTTTACAGATACGGAGGCTGAGCAGAAGGGACAGAGCGGTCTGCACCCACGGCCCCAATCATCACACCGCTCTACCTCCCATTATCAAGCTCATTATCGCGCCCCGACCCCTCTCGTCCTCCTTTCTGGGCCCTGAAAGTTGGGAGGCTCCCGGGGCTGGACGCTGACTCTTCCTGGGACCTTAACCCACAACAAAGCAGGACCTCTGGCTGAGGGCGTAGACTTGCAGGGAAAGTCTGACCCCGGAAGCAGTCGTGGCATCGGCGTCGCGTCCCTGGTTGCCAGGGCGCCGCTCCGGAAATAGGGCGCGGCGTGCTGCGGGCCAGTCCGCCCAGTAGCGGGCGCGTCCTCCACGAGCGCCGGAGTGGGGCTGGAGGCGGCGCCGGGGCGCAGTGCGGGGCCACCCTGCTCCGCGCTCCTCGCCGTCGCTCCGCGCTCTGCGCCCACAGGTGAGGCCCCACGCCGAGGCCGCCGCCTCCCGGGCCCGTGGGTGTGGCCGTGCTTGGTGGGCGAGCGCGCATGCGCGAGCCCGTGTAGGCGTCCGGGTCTGCGCGACCGCTACGGTAAGGTTTTAGCTGCTGCCTGCCCTACCTGCGCCCTCCAGGAACGATGCTCCAACTACTGTCCCTCTTCGTCCTCCGAGTTCTGATGACTTAATTTGTGCCGCCAGATCATTATAATTGCATTCTTATTGTTATTTTATCTCTGCATTTCACTGTTCCTAGACTTTAGCATTCATTTGCAATCCGTACTGTTTCTGCTGGCGTCTTGCTGGGTGCAGTGCACCTGTAGCTAGAGCTCTGGGTAGGAGGCAGGAGACTTGTGTTCCCCGCCCTTCTCACTCACTCTCTCTCTCTGATGTCTGGACCGAGGCATCTCCCGGTTCCCCATCAGTTAGAGGGTGTGAGGGCGGAGGTACTCCCCACTTGATAGAGCAGCTGGGGCATTACAGGGGATTCCTTCTAGAAGTACCAGTATCACATTGGTATCTTCGTAAGCCATTTAAGGTTTGCAAAGTGGTTCTTTGTTCGGGAAACGTTTAATGAGCACATTTCAGTACTGGGTGTGGGAAGAATTACAGGCTTGGGTAGAGTCCTGTGGAGTGTGGCATGCACCCAGTGCCGGGGAGGAGGTGGACTGTGGCATTTAGACTGTTCAGTTTTACCTTCTTTAAAGATGGCACTTTTTCATTTTCAAAGAAGCATTTCCAGTTAGAAAAGAATCTAGATGTCCTAGAATCTTGGCCGAGTGGGGACTTTATTGAAAGTGAGTGATAGTCCTGGCTCGGGGAGATGGGGACGGAGAGGGCTCCCGTTTTAGATGTCTGGACCCAGAAGAGGGAGATGACTCACCTGCTTGCCGTTTTCCCTAAAAGGTTGTCCGGGCTTTTGCCTGAGAGTAGTCGTAGCTAGGACATGAAAGGCCTCTTGGCAAGCTTCTGTCTTCCTACCATTGTAGGCTCAGATGTTCCCGGAGATGTGCCCTCACTCAGCAGAATTCAGCTAAACTCCTGGCCCCTACTTTGTGGCCCGGTGAACCTGTGGCTGTCTTTTGGGTGATGGTGTCCTGGTTCATCTCCCCTGCGAGGAGGCGTGGCTGCACTTACAGAGAGGAATTGTATCAGCCGGGGAGGAGGCGACGTTTGGGGGTGGGGCGGGAGTGCTGCCAGAGGGATTGTACCTCTCCTTTGTTGCTGCTGTCGCAGTTGCGGTTGAACATTTGTTGGTGATTGTTTAATTACTGCCTGTATCTCCCTTGACCAGGATTTCTGTCTTGGCACAGTTGATGTTTGGGGCTGGGTAGTTTGTTGGGGAGCCGTCCCATACATTGTAGGACGTTGGCAGCATCCCTGGCCTCTACTCACCGGATGACAGAAGCGTCCCCCACCCCTTGGCTATGAACAACACAATGTCCCAGACATTGCCAAATGTCCTTGCAGAGACGGAGTCGCCCCGGCTGAGAATCCCTGTTGGGAGTCACTGAGCTTGGGTGCAGGAAGTGGCTGAAGTTGCACAGCTCTAAGAGGTCAATGTCTTCTAGGAGCATGGCAGGAAAAGTGAAATGGGTCACTGACATCGAGAAGTCGGTGCTGATCAACAACTTTGAAAAGAGAGGATGGGTCCAAGTGACAGAAAACGAGGACTGGAACTTTTACTGGTGAGTGTGGAAAGCAGGGTTTGCCTGTTTGCCCGTGTTGCTGGTTCCGGTGCCACGAGTGCAGGTCGCACTCTCAGAGCGAGGCGCCCACGCCGTCACGTGCCTCCCGTCACGTGTTCTCCATCCCGTGGCACTTGGGGAGCACAGGACGGCTCGTGTGTGTTGTGGCGTTGCCCACACTTCTGTTTATCACACAGCGGAGGGTGGTTGATACTGTGGGAATCTGGGGGCGACGCCAGAGCCCACCCCGCCCTGCTCGGTGTTCCTCACGGTCAGTGCCGTATGCTCGCACCCAGGGTCTGCTCTAGGGATGCCAGCGACTTCCTTGCCCAGGAGGGGGACTGGGGGAGAGGACTCTGGGAGCAGGTTCTGTGCTTCCCTTTGCTTCCCTCTCAGACAGTAAGAGGGTCCTGTTTGGACTGATCAGGAAACATCTGGAAAGAGAGTGAGACGAGGCCCGTGCAGCATGGCAGCCGCCGTGCAGGGCTGCGAGCCTTCCGTGTGGGCGGTCCCAGTGGACATGCTCTAAGTGTGACATACACGCCACGCTTTGGAGACTTAGCATGAAGAAACAGGTGAAGGCTTCTCGTCACTAATTTTTATGTTGATTATATGTTTAAATGTCAACATTTTGGATGTAGTGTGTTAAATAAGATATTAAAATTCTTTTCACCTATTTTTCGTTTAACCTTTTCCTTACCGTGGCTACGAGAAGATTCATAATCGCCTATGCGGCTCAGTCGTGGGTCCCATTCTGTCGGACGGCGCTGCTCTGGGCGGTGCTGATCGGTCACTCACATCCCAAAGGGACAGGCCCCGGGCTAGATGCACTTGCCAGTGGCCCTGCAGGCCACCCGGGATGCAGCCTTGTCCAGAAACCCACCTATAGCTCATCCCGCTTCTGGGTCTGACTGCCTGGGGAGGTCTGACTCGCAGGGGACAATGCCCAACAAGCAGCCCGGGAGGACCCTGCAGGACAGACGACGACCCAGCATCCTCAACAAATAGGTTACATCGGGGGGAGAAAAAGGAGGGAGGGAGAATGTATAGATTGACAGAGATGTGAGAGGCCTGGCCCTTACACTTGCACAAGCTGTAGAAAATACTGATCAGACAGGCAAATTTGAACACCGATTCATATTTGATGATATTCAGGAATTACTGCCACTTGGTTTTCGTTGCGATAACGGTATAGCATAGGATACTGTGTGATACCAAAAGGAGTCCTTAAGTGGTAGCGGTTCTTACGGGAAAAGTTTGGATGAAATCACCTGTATGGAAATTGCTTCAGAACACGCCAGTGCTGTCAACTGTAATAAAAAGTAAATTTAAAAAAAAAAGAAAGGGCAGCCAGGCCAGCTTTGTGGGAAGTGGGTGGGGTACGACACAGGAAGGGCTGTGTGGAGACAGCTGCCGAAGGCCAAGGCCGTACTCTTCTCTCTCCTTTATGTGTGGTTGAGCTTTTCCATAATAGAAAGTAAAAACGAGTCCGTATTCTACTGATCACAGAGTCGAGAGAAACCCAGTGGGTGCTCCAGGCCCCCTACTTAGGTTGGTGCCCTGGGGTGCGGGCAGGGGCGGGGTCCACAGAGCAAGTGGCCTTGCGACCCCCTACCTTGTTCTGTGCCGGTGGCTCCTTACGGGGGCCAGCCCTCCTTCCTCCCTGCTCCTGCCGTGCCTCCGTGGGGCTGGGGAGGCCAGCTGGGAGCGGCAGGGAGACTGGCTTTCTTAAGGATCCAAAGGAAGCCGTTTCTCTTTGGACTCCTCACCTCAGTGGGATCCAGGCCAGACTCGCTAGCCAGTGCTCACAAAGGCCTAGAATACCCCCAGGCTTTGGTGTTAAGGGGTCCCTGCCCTCCCTGATGGTGGGTGCAAATAGTGTGTAAGTGACTTTCCCGACTTCAGAGTCCGGAGTCTGTCTTCCATTAGTTTGTTATTAGTAATCAATGTTACCATTAATTGATAAACATTTATTGAGCACCTACTCTGTGTCAAAGAGGGGAACCCTTCAGGGAGAGTCAAAAACAGCTCCTGCTTCCAGTAGGCATGTCACCGCACACGTTGCCTATGCCGCTGTGGGCCGTGGGCCGTGGGCCGGGTGCCCCGGCCCAGGTGCTGGGGGGCTCTGAGGGGGCACGCTTCGGCCGGGGGTCCCGGGCGTTAGTGGGAACACCTCCACGCGGGCGTCCTCCGAGCCTTCCTCCCGCACGTCCCCCCTGTGCTTCTCTCGTAGGATGAGCGTGCAAACCATCCGAAATGTCTTTAGTGTGGAAACCGGCTACCGGCTGTCAGACGACCAGATCGTCAACCACTTTCCGAACCACTACGAGCTGACGCGGAAGGACCTGATGGTGAAGAACATTAAAAGATACAGGAAAGAGCTGGAGAAGGAAGGGAGTCCGCTGGCAGAAAAAGATGAGAACGGAAAATACCTCTACCTGGGTTGGTGCCGCTTCGCTGGCCTCGGGTTTCCCGCAAACGTCGTTCCTCCGCCGGAGGCACGCGGACCGCGGTGGTGACAGCTGGCGTTGAACGTGCCTGCGTGTTGTGGCGGGCGCCTCCTGCGTACCCGGGGCCTCCAGAACGGCTGGGGCGGGGGTGCTGCTCCAGGTTGGGGTCTGAGTTTCTGTGAGTGCCTGCGAATGTGCTTCCTATGAGGGAGAGGGTGTCCTCTGCCCGGCACGGGGGGCCACCCCGGAGCTACAGAGTGCCCCGAGGGGCTGTGACTGCACCTGCCGACGACCAGGGAGAATGTGTGTCCCTGGCTTGTCCGGTGATAAGAGCTGGACTGTCATATAGTCTCAGAGTCCCTTTACATACCTGGGCAAACCTACGTAGGTGACCTTTCTGGGCCTGTTTCCTCATCTGATAAAGGAGTGATGGAGCAGGACCTGGCTCCCAGGTGCTGTGGCTCCCAGATGGGGCACAGGTAGTAAAGGCGACTGAGTGTCGTTCGGGAAACAAACCATGGACGTCCTTGTCCTTGATGCCGGGATGGGGCAGGAGGGTAACAGCACGGTGGCAGTATTTTCTGTTTGTGGCCACTGCCGGGCTGGCTCACCGTGTCCCCTCTGCCCTTCAGACTTCGTTCCGGTCACCTACATGCTGCCCGCCGACTACAACCTGTTCGTGGAGGAGTTCAGGAAGAGCCCCTCCAGCACCTGGATCATGAAACCTTGTGGGAAAGCCCAGGGCAAGGGCATCTTTCTGATCAACAAGCTCTCGCAAATCAAAAAGTGGTCCCGGGACAGCAAAACGTCTTCGTACGTGGGACAACCCGCCGTTCTGTGCACTCCCTCCCTGGCAGTGTGGCACCTGTCGGTCTGTCGGCCATGGGCTGGGTGGCTCTCACTTGCTTTTGCAGGTGTATGTCATTTGTCACATGGCGTCAGGGTGAGGCTTTGTGGCTACAGGAGCATTGTTAATAGAATCTCCCAGGAGGTGACTTGAGAGGGAAATGGGGCATAAACCAGCATAAGGTTACAAGAGCAGGGAACCTCGTGGCCACTCTTTGTTTCAGAAGTTAGTGTGACACCCATCCAGTCATGGAATTTCAAAGGGGACAAAGCATCTGTCTAATAAGACCTGGGACTTAGGGCTCAGGGTGCCTGGGACTCGAATTCCCCACACTTACTGTCCAAGTGCACTTTGTTGTGGAGACCCTCCGTCCTCATCTGAGTAATCTGGGGACACTGACAGCACCACCCTCACAGGGCAAGGTAGGGATGCTCCCAAGCGCTGGTCAGTGTGTTCAGTCAGCAGTACGTGTGACGCTAGGTGGCCAGTCAGGTCAGGTCTTCTCCCTGGATTTGGGGGCTCCCTCCAAGGCTCACTCTTGGCCTCTGCCAGGTCCTGGACAGCTAGCTGTTAGTGTGATCCTCCCCTTTGGTGAGGGCTCACCTGTCAGGAGTTCCCGGAATGGCCGGGGGCATCCCCATGAGTAGTGCATTGCTACGCCCCCAAGTGGGTTAGCCCAAGGGTTACTTCCCTGATGGGTTCCCAGGGGCTGCTGCCACTGTCCCCAGTGGATACCATCTCACCCCCGTTTGCTCACTTAATGAGAGGCAGGGACCTGGTTACCCACCGACTTAACGCTCCTTTGGTCTCTGCCATCTAATTGTGCCTTTCTCTGACATGTTCAGGTTTGTGTCTCAGTCCACAAAGGAAGCCTACGTGATCTCGCTGTACATTAACAACCCGTTACTGATCGGAGGGAGGAAGTTCGACCTGCGCTTGTACGTCCTGGTGTCTACGTACCGCCCTCTGCGTTGTTACATGTAAGCGCCAGGGTCTGTTTCTGTCCTTACGATTGTGCTCTGATGGGACGCCTACTCCTTTGCGCCATTGTGAAGGCTAGTGACGCGCGGCGCCTGGCACGTTGTCAGCACTGAGTAAAGTGGCAAACCTTCATGATAACGTGAGTCTTGAAAATAAAAAGCAGCTCTTTTATCCTGGCAGACATGCTCAGTGAAAGCAGCCAGGCACAGAAGGCCACACGTTGTATAATTCTCTTTATGCAAAACACCCAGAATAGGCCAGTCTTTAGAGACAGAGAGTAGATTAGTGTTTGCCTAGCACTGGGGTTGGGGAGACTGCTAATGGCCACAGGGCTTCCTGTTGGGGTGAGGCAGATATTGTGAAATCGATTGGGTAGTGGTGGCACAACTCTGTGAATATACCAAAAAACCACTGAATTGTACACTTTAGGTGAATTATTTTATCTACATAAAGCTGTTATGAAAACAGAGTCTTAAAAAACGCTTTCTTAAGCTTGAAACAAAAAGATAGCTCTTTTTAGAGAGCAGATGTTATATTTTTTATGCTTCTTCTCAGAGAACTGATCTCAGCTCCCCATAGGTACAAGCTGGGCTTCTGCCGCTTCTGCACGGTCAAGTACACCCCGAGCACCAGCGAGCTGGACAACATGTTTGTTCACCTCACCAATGTCGCCATCCAGAAACATGGGGTGCGTGTGTCTTTTCACTTGAGCTTGAGGAACTGGATTGGTTTCGTGGATAGCTTTCTTTTACTCTTTCTGCAGGAGTGGGTGGGTAGGTGGGTGGGTAGAGGAGTGATACCAAGATGTCCTGGCACTGACGAGGAGTGGGAGCCCTCAGTATGCAGCGTGGCTGTCCTAGGTCAACTAAACCAGCCTGCGGTAGGGACAAAGGAAGCCCCGGGTTCAAGTCTTGCCTCTCTAGTTCTGTGATCTTCGGCAAGTTAATTTGACTTTCAGAGCCTCAGTTTCTCCAGTTGCAAAAGGAGATGACACTGCAAGCTTGTCCCACCTGTGGGCCACGTGCAGCCCAGGACAGTTTTGAATGCGGCCCAACACAAATTTGTAAACTTCCTTAAAACACTGTGAGATATTTCTGTGACCTTCTTTTTCTTAGCTCGTCAGTTAGTGTGAGTGTATTTTGTGTGTGGCCCACGACAGTTCTTTCAGGGTGGCCTAGGGAAGCCAAAAGGTTGGACGCCCCTGCCTTAGAGGGTCCTTGGGAAGGTTATGTGAGAGCACTCATGCTTCGTCATTTGTTCAGTAAATCCTCAGGAGCACCTGTCTGGGTTTGTCCCACACAAAATGCTGGGGCTACAGTGATGGGCAAAACCTACCTTAGTTCCTACTCTCATGGAGCCTGGAGCCTAGAGAGTGGGTGGGTGGGGGGTCCTTAGATAACCACACTGATGAACCGGCTGAGGTAAGTGCTGCTTAAGCAGAGACCTGAAGCATGAGCAGAGGTTACCCAGTGGAGGTCAGGCATGTGCCAAGGTCCTGTGGCAGGAAGGAGCACTGCAGGAGCTGAAAGGAGGTCATGGTGGCGGGAGCCCCCAGAGTGAGGTGGTTGAAGCAGGAAGCGCCTTGGCCTTGAAGTGGGGTTGGGTGGACTTCGACAGCACATGCTGCAAGGTGTGAATGACTAATTGCGAGAACATTCCAGAGTCGAGTATTTTCAAAACGTGCACCTGTACGAGGCCCAGATGCCCCCGGGGCCAGGTCCACCTGGATGGGGGCGGGGGGGCTTGGGAAAAGTTCGATGGCCCTGGGTTCTTTGGGTACATTGCTGCACCCCCATTCCCTTCACCAGGAGGACTACAACCACATCCACGGGGGCAAGTGGACTGTGAACAACCTACGGCTGTACCTGGAGAGCACCCGGGGCAAGGGGGTGACCAGCAAGCTGTTCGACGAGATCCACTGGATCATCGTGCAGTCGCTGAAGGCCGTGGCGGTGAGTGCCCGGGGCCGGCCGAGGGGGAGACAGCCCGGCACGTGCTAGGGCGCTGGGCGTGCTTCTCGCCCTTCACTAGAAACCCCTGTTCTTACGGTCTCACCTCCTACTTGCCTGCCAGACACGGAGGCAGGTTCGGGAAGGGAGAGGGGCCCGCCTCCAGCCAGGGGCACGCTGGGAGCTGGGACCTCTGCTGTAGCCATGGGCCCTGGGAGGTTGGGGCCCACTGGTCACAGAAGTGAGACGCGGCACATCACACCTGTGCAGAGGGTCCTGCTGCGTTAACGTCCAGTGTCTCCAAGACGCTGACCTGTGACACACGCTGAGCCCTCCGACACTGGCCGAGTCCCTGGTCGCTCTCTCTGCAGCCGGTGATGAACAACGACAAGCACTGCTTCGAGTGCTATGGCTATGACATCATCATAGACGATAAGCTGAAGCCCTGGCTGATTGAGGTAACTCACCCCAGCCCCCCAGCCCATCCCTGGGCCGCTGCCCGGCATCACGCTGGGCCGGCCGTCCCTAGCCTAACGTCCCTCAGGCCGGGAACTGGGGCGTCTGAGTTTTTAAAATGTAACGGGGACAGGTTTCAGATTTGTCGACGGTTGAAATGAGTCCGCTCTGGCCCTCTCACCTCTGATGAGCCCAACCCGCAGATGGAGGCCCCTGTACCCTGGGGCTCCAGGGTGCTTGCTGACGAGTCTGTGCTCGGGCCCCGCCCTGTCCTCATGGGGGACGTCATTCTCAGGTAGGAAAGGCTCTCACAGACCTGGAAGCGCTTAGAAAGTGGTGGCGTCCCATCAGGAGATGTGGAACCTTATCTTCTTTGGATGAAGGCAGGGTTTGCAAGTGGATTTGTCTGCCTGTTTCAAGGCGTAGACTTGATATAGTGATGACTGTTCTAGAAAGTTCTAGAAAGGGTGAAGTGCATAACCCCTTTTCCTGTGACAAGTCTGGGTGATGGCCTCAGTGGTAGTGGGCGCTGGCCCACCTCCTGGGGTCGCCCTGCTCTGCTCCGCAGCGGGGAGGAGGAGCCCCCAAGCAGACACAGGCTCAGGCGCACTGTGACCGCACTGTGACCATGAGGGCCGTCTGTTCTGTTGGCTCATCTCCCATGTGTGCCTCTGAGCACGGTGCCTTCTCACCACGCTCATGGAGAGCTGGGTAGCGCGGGCCCTTCAGTTCAGTCCCATCTTGAGCCAGGAAAGCCAGGTCTCAAGAGCAGGTCATGGTAGGTGAGTCAGCAGGAACCCCTGCAGGAAGCTTCTGGAACAGCCAGGTTAGCAGAGAGCAAATGGTATTCCGTAACAGTGCTTTCCAGGTTACTTGTGATAACTGTCAGCCGTGCGCATGCGCGTGAGCATGTGTGTGTCTGGAGGTGGGGGGGTGGGGGAGATAGATGGGTATATAAAGTACGTTTTCTTCATTTAAACAGAGTAGCTTGAATGGAAGTCAGGCTTTTCTTGATGATCTGGGATCTTCATTGAGAATATTACTTCCAATACAACATCTTAATTTTAGCACTTTTGTAATAAGAAGTAGGGCGTTATGAGGTAGTAGGGACTTCAGGGGCGCCCGAGCTCTGTGCACACCAGACACCGTACCACCGCCACCAGCACAGGGCACTCTGTTTGGGGGAAACCTGAGCACCTTGCACCTCTGCTGCCTCTGCTCCCCCCGGCCTCAGAAGACGGCTCAGCCAGGTCATTACAGCTGTGCTACAGTAAGACTAAGTGGGTGGTGACTGACGGCCTGTGGGACTCTCCATGGAGTAAGTGTTTGCATTTCAACGTGCGGATTTTATGACTCGCTTAGCTCCTCCGAGGCCTTATGAGACTAGCCCGTAGTGGACGGGCTCTTCATTTGGGCCAGAATGTTGCGTTATTGGTGAGGTTTTACTTTTCTTAGCAAAAATGGGGCCCATTACCTTTCCCTCCCACCCCACAATGCTACTCACTCAGGGTCGTTTGGCTCACCAGTTCTCATGCCGCTCTGGTGGCTTCTGGCTAAGCACAGAGCGCATTACCCAGGCAGACACTGAAATCATGTTTGTGATACACGTCAACCTAAAATTTTTATTTGTGTGGTGACTGATTTGTAGACCAGAATCCTAATCCCATCTTCGAGTATTTGTATTTCACCTAGCAGCTAATAAAAGTACATGACAAAATGCTTCCTGTTCGAGGAGCCCTGAAGATACTCGCTGTTCACAGAGGGAGCTGACAACCTCACCTAAGCGTGTCGTGGCCAGTGTTTGCCTGTGCAGCGCCCACGCCCCGTCCAGAGCAGTAAGTGACACGAGTGAAGGACACGGGTTTCTTTCCTCTCGTAGGTTAACGCGTCCCCATCTCTCACCTCCAGCACCGCCAACGATCGAATCCTGAAGTACAACCTGATTAACGACACCCTCAATATCGCGGTCCCTAACGGCGAGATTCCAGACTGTAAATGGAACAAGTCTCCCCCGAAGGAAGTTCTTGGCAATTACGAAATTCTGTAAGTTTGGTGGGACTGCTGTGCCGTCATCCTCGTGGTATTTCAGACTGAGGGGTGCCAGGGCCCAGCCTGGATTTTCTGGGTGTATGTGGGCAGAGTGTTTCAATTACTAGTGATGTTATGGGCTGGAGAAGTGTTTGGCCTTTGCTGGCCTTTTGCTTAGTAAATATTGGTGGCACACTTGCTACATGCCAGGCACCAGCTGAGCTGCAGGGACAGGTGGCAGCAGGAAAGGTCCCTGGCTTATCCCCATCCAGGTCACCGTTGAGCAGAGAGGCCCGGTGCCACCACTTAGACCAAGTGTGTCCAGTCTGCTGCCCGCGGACCACCTGCGACCCAGGACAGCTTTGCACACGGCCCCACACACATTCGTAAACTTTCTGAAAACGTTATGAGATTTTTGTGTGTGTGACCTTTTCTTCCTTAGTTCATCAGCTGTCGTTAGTGGGAGTGTATTTCACGTGTGGCCCAAGACAGTTCTTCTAGTGTGGCCCAGGGACGCCGAAAGGTCGGACACCCCTGACTTAGACCTTATGGCATAGTGGAACTCTGCAGCTCTAGGAGCCTCAGTCTGTACGCCTTTTGCTCACGCGGGAGCCGCCTTTAGGGCTCACCGCACGCCGGAAACGGCTGGACACTGTACCGGCCACGTGTCGTTTCCCCAGCAGCCTTAGGAGGTATTAGCATTAGCTCCATTTGACAGAGGTGGAGACAAGGACTGAGAGAGGTTAAGTGACACGTCGGCGGTGACAGAGTGGGAACAGAGCGAGCGCCCAGCAGGAGGGCAGCGGTGGAGCAAAGCATGATCCCTGCGGATTGTACCCTCGTTGCCGGAGCTCTGCTTCGGGCCGGGGAGGTGGAGGCAGGAAGCACGAGGCAGAAAGGGGCGTGGCTTACAGTCCTCGTGACGCCAGCAGTGACCTCAGCACTCCCTCGTGTGACGCGCTTCTCTGTGGGGCAGCTGCCGCGACAGCGCACAGGCAGGGAAGTGTGGAAGGACGTGCAGTGGGTTGTCGGCTATGGGGGGGGGCCGAGACCCGCCATCCTGCCTGTCCTTTGTAATGAGCTCCGTCAGTGGTCACAGAATCCCTGGGGACAGCCCCTTCCAGAAGCCAGTGGCTTGCCAAATGCTCATTTGCTGTTTTGTGTTTTTAAGCCGCACAGACCAGCACAAACGGGAACCGGGAACCCACGTGAGGTTCCCGCCTCCACTCAGCAGATTCGTACTGCGGCCCCGCGCCCGGGGGAGGCGCTGGGGCGACCATGCACCAGGCAGGGGTCACGCCAGCCCTTCGGTCAGCGATGTAGACAGGGAACCGGCAGCAGAGTGATAATATAAACGGGGAGTCTGGGGGTGCTGGCAGTCTCTGGGGGTGGGGAGAGACCAGGGAGGCTTCCTGGGGAACCTTCCAGAGGCAGAACCTTCAGTGTCCCTGGGGAGCCTACACCCAGCGTCATCTCTCCTCAGTGGAACGAGGAGAGGAGGGCCCGCGTGTTGTCACCCCGACATCCCCACCCGGGCAGAGAGGAACCCTGCAGCGTTTGCTGCGTGGGTAATGCCAGCACGCTGGCCGTCTCCCTCCGTCCCCTTCCCTTCCGGCCCCGCAGCGCCACCAGCAGCACACGCAGAGGTCACGTTCTTCAGCCCCCGAAGTTTCAGACCCGCGCTCGCTGCACTCAACCTGCAGGTTCTGATTCTGGGAGTAAACCTACCGCAGAAATCCCTTCCCCAGAAGTCAGTGAAATTCAGCTAATGCAACGGAGCATCTTAGTCCCCTCTGTGTTTGGTGAGAATGTCTGCGCACGCCAGAGGGTCCTCAGCAGCACGTGACACCTGTGAATGCACCTTAATAGCGAGCAGTTTCCCCCCTCCTCCGATCTGCAGGGTTAAAACGTTCCAGATTAGGAGCCCGAGCTCCTGGGTTTCATGTAACCCTCCCCCTTTAGTTAACCCATACGCACCAGCTGTGTGACATTGGGACACTGAGGAGCCCTCTCCAAGCCCCAGCTTCCTCAAACAGGAAGTGGGCGTCATGAGGGTGGTGTGGTCACTGTGCGGAAAGGAGACCCCATCCACCAGAGCCTGTCTGGTGCCAGGGCCTCCACTGTCCCCAGGGGACCCGTGAGAAAGGCCGGGGAACACCCAGCCGCTGTGATCGGTCAGGGCCCCAGCGTCCCAGCCCATTCTCTCCGCAGCAGAGGCCCAGGCCGAGGCTCCACGGGCCCTCACGTCCGTCCTGCAATGGCCTGATGCGTAACTGTTCGTGGGGAGGGAAGGTCGCAGCTGGTGGAGGCTGGCAGTGGCCTTTCTTGTGAGTGAACTGCTGGTTCTCCCTGTCCTGGCCCCCTCCTCCTGGACAGGTCTGTCACCCCCACCCCCCAATTCCCTGTCTGAAGTGGGGTTAGTCACACCTGCCCCGCAGATGCTGTGTGTAAAGAATTCCCAGCCATTTCTCTCACTACCCTGGTGTCTCGTTCATGTATCCTTTGGTGTCATTGCCAAATTCGATCTCATGGTCAGTATAAAATGTTAGCTGTGGGGTGACAGCTTAACAAGGTTGTACCCCTGTGCCCTGTGGCCTCCGGTGGTGTTTGGTGGGTTGCCAGGGCCGCCTGGTGGGCAGGTGGACACGTGGGCCGGAGGCGGCACGGGGCCAGGTGACGGCAGCCCAGTGGCCGTGCTCGGTGCCATGTCCCGGAGATCTCGTTTGTTTCTTTGTAGGTACGATGAGGAGCTGGCACAGGGGGACGGGGCTGACCGAGAGCTGAGAAGTCGATCGGGCCAGTCGCTAGGGCCCAGAGGGGGCCGGTCACGAGACTCGGGGAGAACCGTCCTCACAACCTGGAAGTGACCACCAGGAGCAGGACTCAGACCTGGGCCCCTCCAGAGCCGTCCACGGCACCCGGGACCCCTCCAGAGCCGCCCACGGCACCCGGGACCCCTCCAGAGCCGCCCACGGCACCCGGGACCCCTCCAGAGCCGCCCACGGCACCCGGGACCCCTCCAGAGCCGCCCACCGCGCCCGGGACCCCTCCAGAGCCGCCCACCGCACCCGGGTCCTCCTGAGACCCATTTTGAAATTTCCTTTTTCTAGAACGGTTTTCCTTTCCTCAGTCCTGTACGTAATTAAAGGCGCCTCTTTGGAAGGTTAACGGTTTCCCAGGAAAACGGTTTCTCCTTTACACAGCGCTTCTGAGACCAGACGTGCGGGGACCTTCCCCACCCCCAGGCACTTCTGTGTTCTCCAGCCCGTTCTGGGGGTTCTGCAATTTAATGGCGTTCTGACACTATTGACCTGGAGGTGGCGGCAGATCCCACAGGTTAAGGGCCCGATCCCACAAGACTGTCCCCATCTCACGACTTCAGGTGCCAGGTGCTAGTCTGGGCTGTCACCTGTGGTCTCACCACCCGGCTGTAAAGCCCAGGTTCCCATGACCCCCTCAAGGGCTCGATTAGGTTGCGAGTGACTCAGAACTCCCGAAAAGCAGGCTCACTAAGTGATCAGTGGTTTGTTATAAAGGATCCCACTCAGGAAGAGCCAGGGGCATTGACGCTTAGGGCGAGGTTTGGGGGAGGGCCGAGGACCGCCTGCACCCTCCCCCAGCTGTGTCATTCGGCGGGGCCCCCCATGGCTTCAGCACCCCGGGAGCCCTCCGACTTCCCAGTTGGGGATGTTTCCGGAGGCTTCATTACGGAGCCCTGATTGATTAAATCACTGGCCAGTGAGGATGGAGTCGGCCTCTAGCCCGGCCCCCTTCCCAAGTATTGGGGGGGGTGGGCCTGGAAGTGCCCCACCTGTGAACGTTGGGCCGTCCGGGAGCCCCCAGACCCCTCATTTGTCAGCACAAACTGGCACGGCCGGCGGGGGCTTGTCAGGACTAACGGCCCCGTTTTCACCCCGATGTGCGGGAGCTGTTTCAGCAGAAGTAGGTGTTCCCACCAAAGGGTGCCCCTTGGGGGGCCGTGTGCCAGGAACGAGGGTGCAGAGCCGCGCTCGCAGGCCTCGCACGTCACGGTGTCGCAGCCCGAGGCGCTAGGGCCGAAGGACTGGCTCGCGCGGCTGAAGCCCTTGGAGAGGGCCGCCGGCCTGGGCGCGTTTGGGAGGGGCCCTGAGCCCCGCAGCGGGCAGGCCTGGGCCCGGGCAGGCCCGGGGGCTCACCTGCTGCCTTAGCGGCCTCGGGCCCACTCGTCCGGCCCCGCCTCCCCCGTTCCCGCTGGCCCCCGGGCAGCCGGTCACCAGGTCCTGCCTGTCAGCTCGCAGAGAAGGGCAGACGCGCTGGGGGCCCGAACGTGGGTGAGTACCAAGGCGGGCGGGCTCCAGGCTGGCAGTCACAGCGTGACAGCGAGGGGACGGGGTGTCACGGTGACAGGACACTCACTTCGGTGGGGAGGGTGCTGAGTCTCACACCTCAGGGCCAGCGAGCCCAACTGAAAGGCTGTGAGGAACAGAAAACGGGGGACAAATGGGGAACGGCCGCAGCCCAGGAATGCCGCCGTGTCACCAAGGGGGTGGCGGTCAGCGGGGACGCCGTGACGGGCACGCGTGACGTGGTGCGGCGCCCCGGGAACGATCGTGGGCGGGGGGCGGCTCGTCGGTGGTAACAGGCACCTCACATCAGGATGGCAACAACCGGGCGGAAAGGTGGGCCGGGGCTCTGCCTTCTGGTCTCCTTTCAATCACCTCCGTCCCGCCGCCGGCTGCCGTGCGCGTCGCTGTGATTTCTGACCCGTTTTCTGTAAACCTGAGGCCGCTCCGAAGAAAACCCACCGCGTCCTTCCCTGCAGCGGGCAGGCGTCCTGCTGCGGAGGCCGGTGCCCCCCGACTCCCTGTCCTCCCCCAGGACGAGCTCTACAGGCGTGTGATGACTGTCCTTCGGGCAGGGTGTGACGCGTGGGCACGGACACGTGGAGGAATGGTCCGCCGGGGGCCGGGGGCCGGGGGAGTGCCCGGGGGCCTGGGTGGGTGGGGGCTCTTGTGCTCACAAAGGCTCCGGCAGACATGGCTGGTTCAGACCCTGCCGTGACCCCTCACGCCCTTGAGCAACGGTTGTCACTTCTCTGAACCTCACTTTTCTTATCTGTCAATTGAGGGGACAATTCCTCCTTCACAGTTGGAAGGACTGGAGACACCGGCCAGTGGCACGGCCTGCCCGTGCCCTCTCTCCTGAGTGGTGTGGAGTAGTGTGGAGGGCACGACTTTGGAGCCAGACAAGAGCTGTGTGACCTTGGACAAGTCATTTTACCTCTCTGAGCCCTCGTCCCCCGTGCCCACCCCCCGTGCAAAGTGGGGCTGTTGTGAGTTGCTGTGTATACGTCACCATCACAAGGCCTGTTGCCGTGGAAAGGAGTCATCTGGGTGGCAGCTGTGATTATCACTGGGGATTGGGAGAAGCCAGGGCTACTTCGGCCCCTTGGGCCTTCCCCAGGGGCCCAGCACGTGACCTGTCCCAGCAGGTGCTCCGTGCAGGCTGCTCGAATGTGAGCGTGGTGGCCTGGTCGCACAAAATGCCTGGCTCTGGGTGCCTGCCATGTGGGCACACCGGTCTGCCGTGACCTGTCATTAACCCAGGCCGGGCTTGGCGGGCAGGCAGGCCGCGGGCTCTCCTGTGCCCACATGATACTGCCAGCAGCCTCAAGGAGTGCACGTGCTGCAATCTGAAACCAGAGCCACAGGCTGGAACCAGTTGCACAGAGAACAGAGCTGTCACAACAGGAAGGGCGGGTTCAGAGCCAGCAGCAGGGACGGCAGGAGGGGCCGTGGCCCTGTTTTCCAGCACTCCGGGCCACCCAGGAGCTGCCAGGACCCTGATGCCCCAGAGGACGGCTACCGAGAGCACGAGCTGGGCTGGGTGCTGGATGAAGCCCAGGCCGGCCGCCCCGACCTTGGACTTACACTCTCAGGGGGTTGCGTGCTGTAGCCTTTAGGAATCTGCCCGTGGTCCCCCACAGGCCTCCGGCCCTTCACTTCCTGGCCCTCGAACGGGGCCTTCCACGTTGTGCTCGTCTCCAAGGATCTGCTCAAACGCTGCTTCTCTCGGGAGCCCTCCAGGCCCCCCCAATGTCCTGCTTGGGCGCTGGCCGAGCCCTGCTCACGGGTCACCTCTGCTAGCCCCCACCCAGCATGAGCTGCCCGGAGGTGGGGCATGCCCACCTTGGTACCCGACGACATGCGTCAGCTGTGTTAGAGGGGGCTGGGGTGTTGGATAAGCAGCCGGGGGCCCCTCGTCTGAGTGGGGTCTCTGCCCTGGTGGCTGGAAGCCCTCGGGCATCTCCCCGGCTTCCCTGGGCCTCTGCTTCCCCCACCTGAGAAGAAGGGTAGGACTCACCTGCTCCTCGCTGGGGGCCTGTGGTCCCAAATCTCCACTCAGCTCCTCCTGCCGGTCTCCCCCACCTGCCCCACTCCTGCTCCAATACTGCCCTTTAATGCCAAAGGGTCACCCCATGACTGTCATGACCTGGGGTTCTGATGTCCTGATCGTCGTTCATGCACCTGACGAGAAGGAGCATCCCCCCCCACGTGCACGTCCGGGCATCTGCTGTGGCGCTCACGGCGCTGGTTCCGATGAGTCGGGACCCCCTGTGACCCACCCTGGCAGCCTCTGGCTTGGGTCTGTCGTCTGCGGGCCAGACGCAGAAAAGGTGGGTGACCACGGGCAGTCCACCGGCAGAGGAGTGCTTGGAGCTGGCGTCCACCCCTCCCTGCCCCCCAGCGGGCTGTTGGGGTCGGAGAGCAGATTCCGATGGGTCTCAGACGCGGGCGGAGGCTCCCGCAGCGGGAAGGGGATGTGGGGAGGGGAGGTGGGGCTGTGGGAGGGGAAGGGCGGCACGGGGTGGGGCGGCACGGGGTGGGGCGGCCATGAGGTGGAGAGACGGCGCCCACGTTCCTCCGTGGGTGGTGACCCCCGTGGGCTGGGTGCTACCTCGAGCTGGAAGTCCACCTCCCCCGAAACTCGGCCTGGCCCCTCGGGAGCAGTGTCCCTTGGCTGTTGCTCTTTGAGCAGGGAGAGGGGGAGGAGGCAGAGCAGGAGCCAGTGTGTCGCCTGGGGCCCGCCCAGCTCGTCCCCTGCTCACTCTGCCCTTCACGGACCAGGAGGTGGCTCTCGGGAGCACCTACGTGTGCCGGGCACCGTGCATGGCATTGCTCCCCGGCCCCCGTCGGGTGGGGTGAGCCATTGTTCCCCCGCGCACACAGGGACACGGAGCCCACGGAGTGCGGTGACTTGCCCAAAGCTGTAAACCTAAAACTGCTCTAAGTCACTAAGTCTGTTAACACCAAACCAAAGACAAAGCACAAAACGGGACAGGGAACCTCTGAGCCTTTGACGGAGTCCTAGGCTTTCCTAGTTGCTGGGAGTAAGAAGGATAAAACTGGGCCTGTGTCACTTTGGCTCCGCCGCCTCCTCTCTGCTGACACCGGGAAGGGACTGGGGCCCACAGATATCTAACCGAGCCTGACCTCTACCTCTGCTGCTTGTACCGCTGCTGTGATGGTGACATTGCACTGCACAGAACCCTGGGCCCCGGGGGAGGAGAGGGCCCATGACCACCCCATCCAGAAGGTTCCCCCCGCCCCCAGGGGAGGCACGGGTACACCCGAGGCAGAGCCCGTGTCGGTGTTTCACTGATGGCAGGGACACGCACACGGGTGAGGGTCCCCCCTGGTCAGCAGCACTTTGGTAACAGCTGGTCTGGGGCCCACGAGCAGCCTTTGATGGCTCCCCCGTCCCCCCATCTTCAACTGTGGTTTCAAGACCTCGCCGTGTTTGTAACTGGGGGAACTTTCCATGACGTGATCGTTAGCAGCGCTCTATCGGTGTACACAGACTTTATCATGTAAGAATTGGCATATAACTCCTTTTATAAGTTCAAGTTCATTAACATTTATTTGTTATAAAGTGAACCAGTGACAGCCGTGTCACTTTTTGATGAGTGCACATTTTGAGACCTCTGTGGTTTTTTAAAAATTACAGCTTCAGTATCGTCTGATTTTCTTTGTATCGAGGACAGCTGGCTTCACAGAACTGGTCGCAGATGATAAAACTGTAAAACAGAGTCTCGTTTCACTAGAATGACCTTCAGTTTATCGGCCCTGGGAGCTGACAAAGGTAAGCTGGAACTTCACCTTCGGAATGGCATCCCTGTTGGCATCCAGGACCTGCTCGTCCTCCTGGATGCCGGGACTGAAGGAGCGTGTTCCTCGGGGAGTCCCCAGCCCCCCACGTGGGAGAGAGTCCTTCACAATGTATCGCGCGGTGCGCGGGCGCGGCTAGGTCTCCATTCAAAGTTGCCAGCACTCACTTTAATGTATCAGTTTCGTTGTTGGCACTTGTTGTACGTCGGCCCAACGGCAACAGTGTAACCCTGGACCCCGCAAACGAACTTTTCCAATTAGTGGAAGTTAGAAGTATCCATCAGGAACAGCACTTTCAACACATAGGAGGCACAAGAACCAAGTGAGGGACTTGTGGAAAATGGGGTGACCCCATGGAGGGTGGCCTGGAGGTGCCCAGTCTGCCCGCCGGGACCACGTCCCGTGGCGCCGGGCGGGAGCAGGCTCTGGGGCCCACGTCTCGCCCAGTGATGCTGTGTGGGACGTGGCACAGGGTGGCATGTGTGAGCGGAGCTGTGACTTACTGGCACAATTTTACGTGGGCAGACGTGCGCGGGCCAGAATGGAACAACAGAGAACAAAGCAAGAAAGGCTGGGGTAACGGCCTCCTAATCAGTGACACATTTACAAAGAATTCGGGTCTTTACCCAACTTGGCAGGGGGGCGTGCGTTCCGAGGTGTGTCCAGACATGGCGTCTCCAAACTATTAGCTGTGCACAGCTCACGTTCTTGGTTCTTTTTCTTAATCCCAAGTTTCAGAGGTCCTTGGGCACATAGAGGTCCTGGGGACTGGGCCACCGATGTCCGAAGAGCACCGCAGGTGTGATCTCAAGAATCCTCGAACTTTCCCGGAGCACTAGATTCTGTGGTTGTCCCCATTTCAGTTGGGAGACCCGAGACCTGGAGTGGCGAAGCCACCTGCCAGCACCGCGCAGCTCCGGGCTGCTCAGCCGCCTCCCCGCCGTGTTTCCCGCTTCCTCTCCCCGTCGGCCGTGCTCCAGCCACGCGGAAGTCCCCCCTCTCCTTGGACAGCAGGACTTCTTGCCTCTGGGCCTTTGCTCTCATAACTTCCCTCCACCTTGGCTCAGTTAGCTGTCACTGGAGGGCATCTCCTCTGGGATCACTGCTGTCCCTTCGCAGGAGGCAAGTCCTCCGTTTCTTTTAGACTCTGTCCTTGCAGGGTGTCCCGGAGCAGGAGCAGCACGCACACCACCGTCTAAGAGCACCTCACCAGCAATACAGCTAGGTCTGGACTTCTTTTCTTTTGAGAATGTTTTCTTCTCCACGAAAGTATGCTTTAACCTGGGCTGTTGGTTTCTCCTGCCTACTTAGTGGGACATGGCTAATGAAGGCGTGACCTGGTCAGCCTCGGTTCCAGACCCCGGAAAAGGGCCCATTTTGGTGGGAAAGAGGGAGCGAAATGGCAGGTGACAAAGTGTGACCACGTTAACTGCTCAGATTCTGAGTACTCGCCTATGCACCCGGAGTTGCTCTCCGAGCTTTTACTCCTCCTTTCTCCCCATTTACTCCTCCCCACAACCCTGTGAGGAGGGCTCTGTCATCATCCCTGTGTCACAGATCGGGCCACAGAGGTGCAGAGAGCAGAGACTTGCCCAAGGCCCCTCGGTGGGGGAGGCAGGGGTGGACTGCAGGCCCCACATGACTGAATACGGGTGAAGGCGTCTTGTGGTGCCCGGCAGTGCCAGGCCTGGAGCCGCCCTGGGGCATCGGGCTGCAGGAACCCCAGCTAGTCTTGCAGTTCTTGGTGTGAAGGGGGATTCGGGTGACATGCGTGTAAATGGACAAGGCGGTGAGCGGGTGGGGAACAGGAGGCTGGAGGCAGAGGTGACAGATGCTGCCCGGAGACCGTAGGAAGGACGCTGGCTCTTCACAGGATGTGGAACAGCAGTGGGCGTAGAGCTGGCCCAGATCTTCGGGGGCTGGGGACCCCCAGCTGATGCCTGGCTTGGGCACTCTGCGTTTTGGGTGGCCGAGTTGTCCCTGTGGGCTGAGTCCTGGAGGCTGGCAGGGACTTCTTGGCAGTGGCTCGTCCTGGCACAGCATGGCGGTGCCTTCCTTTTCTTTCTTTCTCAACTATCCTCCTAAGCACGACCTGACAGAACAGATCAGAAAGGGGGTGGCAGTTTCAGAGTCCCCACCGTCTGGCCCTGGCGTTTCCTTTTAACGTCTGTGTTTGAGCATTTCCCCATATTTTGCGACCCGGTCCTCGCGATGATTTTCCAGGCGGTGCTGTGGCAGCGGAACCCGCCTGGGGTCAGGCTGACCTGGCTTTCCGAGCCTGGCTCTGTCATTTACTCTTTACTCCCCGCCAGCCCCCTGCAAGTTACCTGGGCTCAGTCTCCCAAACGCGCCCCTGGGACCTGCGCGCGCACCCCCTCTCCCGCGCTGCTTAAACTCAGCCGATTCCAGCGGCATGTGCTCTTGGAGCCTGAGTCTGCGGAAGTCCCGAATAGCACTGGCTTCTCTGAGCGCCCTAAGAGAGTCAACTCTCAGAAAGACGTCCCCTCAGTGCCCACAAAACTGCAAAACTCTGGCTCCAGAACGAGCCCCTCGGAGCCATTCGGGTAGAGTCACCCCAACCGACTTCTCAGCCAGTTAAGTAGGCGCTTTCCCTTTGATTGACAGGGGAATTCGCCAATGGTGCCCAAGGGAGGTCCTTTTTTTTCCTGTGCGCTAGGGGCGTGA
>PVJL010013171.1:0-33506 GCA_004026885.1 Lyroderma lyra | reverse complement strand
GAGAGAGAGAGAGAGAGAGAAGGGGAGGGAGGGAGGCTGGTGTGTGGAGAAAAAAACCAACTCTCGCTTGTAGGCGTGAACCTCAGGGACCTGGCACTTCTATAGGAAGACTTACCACAGGGACACGTTGGGACAAAGACGAGTCTCTGCTGCCTTATTCCTAGGGCTTGTGGATATTACACAGTTTTCCAGACGTGGGTTCCCAAAGGAGGGAGAGCTGGCTCGGGAAAGTTGATGAGACCTCAGCCCCCTTCCGAGGAGGCTGCCAAGCCAGTGCTGACCTCAGGTCAAGTCCAATCAGCCAGGTCAAGGTAAATGCGGGAGAGGGCGCCCAGTGACACTGGGGTCTCTGCAGAAGTGTGAGCACTCTGTTGTGGGGTCCCCATTACACGTGTTGGTAAGAACTTCCCTGTTGTACCTCCCCCCATCTCCTGCCCAGCCCGGGAGCTTGCAGTCAGTAAGCTGGGGGTGAGGGAGAGAAGAGTCTGATCCTACCCGCTCCCCAAGGCCAGGCTGCCCTGAAACCGGCCTTGGAAGGAGAAGGGAGGAAATTTAGCTCTAAATCAAATTCAGAGTTGGGGTTAACACAGAGGACGGGGCCTTCGGTTACAGAACCGAGACTGTTTTGTGACTTCGGCTGACAAAGAACAATTACTAACAGTGAGCAGAAAAGTCCCAGGACCTCTCTGAGTTTTCACTTGGAGGCAGAAGGAAATTTTCAGGGACTGGCAAAAGTAAAGATGCTCTGTTCATCGCAGGAGCTGTGCTTGACTGAAGTACCCAGGACTCAGGACCCAGGAGGAGCATCCTGCTGGCATGGCAGAGGCAGCAGAAGCCGTGTCCAGTGTCCACGGGGGGCTGTGGCAGCTGTGACAGTGGCTGTGGCCAGGCCGACAGTGGGAGGCCGCCGTGTGGGCCGACAGGGTTGGAGCAGCTGTGGCAGCCTCAGTGACTGGCTCCGCGGCCCAGCGTTGGCAGGTACCTGGCTGGCCAGGTCCTGGCGGCCCCGTGGCTTCCCAAAGCCTGCCCGTTCCTCAGCCTTGGCCTCCAGCGCTCTGTCTGCAAGCCACCTCAAATCCTGTCAGTGACTTCCCTTCCTTACGGCTGCAGGCGTGCTTTCTGCTTCCTGTCATCTGGAACCCTGACGGATAAGCCCTTCTTCCCCTGGCCCTTTAAACAGGTCGGCAAAGCCAGCCTCGGGCCTCTCCCAGGATCCCAGACGAGTCCTTGCTGATTTCCAGCTGGACACTCCAGATCCCATCTCTTCCCCGGGGCAGACCGTGTGGCCAGGTGTCTCTGGCCCGGATTCCATCTCTGGACCTTGCAGTCTTGGTGACTGTGTTGCACAATGATTTGAGAAAGAGTATCTGAAGTCATACCCTGGTGCTGCCATGTGCTGGCCAAGTGACCCTGGGGGAATGACTTGTCCTCATCTGTGAAATGGGCACAATAAACCTGCTACGGATAATGTCAGCATCAGAAGGGATTATTACAAGTGAAGCACAGAGTACTCAGTGGGCGTTAGATCATAGCTGCGGTAGTGGGGGGCGGGGGGTGGCAATGGAATGGTAAGACCTGTACTAGCAGTGGTAGAGAAAGAAACTCACCTCCGGACTCTCGGGTGAACGAAGAATAAACTTCCACTTTGTTTAAACCACTGGTTTTCGGGTCTGTTTGCTACGTGAACTAACATAGGCATATTCTGAGTTCTGATAGAGCATGTTACATGAACATTCTGAATTTTAAAAATACAAAAAAAGTTACATTTATCCTAAGGTTAAAATTATGCCTAAAATACGTGTGCATGCGAAGACTGGAAGGGGTTAGAGCAGAAATATTTCTCCCATTGGAATTTCCTCTTGTTAGTTTATATTTCAATAAAGCTGTCTTGCAAGAGGAAAAGAAAAAGATGTCCCCGAGACTGGACAAATTTTCATCATGTTTTGGTATTACTAGAGGAGAATGTATGCCAGAACTTCCCCTTCAGCTGTAGGGTGCAGGGACAATTCAAAACAAGCAAACAAACAAAAACACAAAACAAAACAAAAAAAGGGACAGAAGGCACAGGTCTGCCCAGTGACAACTTGGGAAAGGGGCCATAAGGCTCTCAGCATGACGCCGAGAGAGAATGAACCCTTCTTCCAGCACATTTTACAATGTCCCCCTAAACCGTGGCATCCCCTGAGCGGGAGGTGGGGACATTGCCAGGAGAGGGGGGACCAGTCCATGGGTCATGGAGACCGGAAGGATGGGGTGAGCCCATTGCATGGTGCCACGTGTCTTTCTCCTGCCAGCACTTCCTTGGGAACCAGGCTACTGGTGCACTCCTTCCCACAGCCCCCCACCCCCGCCCGTCCACATCGCAAAGGTCCCCTACCATGGGGACTTCCCACCCCCAGCTAACATTCTTCTCCAGCCTGCCTCCTTGTCAACACCTCTCCAAACAACACGCGTGGTTTCTGCATGACTAACGACGGACCACGGGTCTCGCTTCCTCAGCCTGCATCCTCTCTGTATTGCTCGCAGACGGAGCTTGCTGACAGGCCATGAGGGAAGCATGTCCCACACCACTTAAAGAGTGGTTTGGAGCTGGCACACGGCAAAGCCGGAATATTTCTGAGGATCTCACATGTGATAGAGGGAAGAGGTTCCTGCTCAGCCACGGGCTTGCTGTGTGTCATCAGGCAGAGCAATGCCCCTCTCTGGGCCCCAGTTGTATCATCCGTCAGTGGTGAGATTGAACACCATTTCTGGCTCTGATGGATTCTAGCTCTGGGTCAAGATACTGCATTCTGGCTTGAATTTATGATCCAGAGAGCCACTTGAATGCCAATTTGATATTTCTTTTATGGAGAAAGAAATGTCATTCACAGGGTAATAACCTATGAACCGATTCAACCCAGGGATCAAAAACCAGGAAGAAAAAAACTCTCACCCAACTCATTTAAATATAATTGTGTTTCTATAGACACTGGTCTTACACAGTCCTAAATAACTAAACTCTAAATGTTTGTTAGCTCAGGCTGAGGGGCCTGGTCATCACAATTTGAAACAATAGTTGTACAAAGCCCAGAAGCTTCTAAGAAATTAATAGGAAAGGGACGGCATCTCTCGGAGAATTCCCTAGAGCTTATGTGGTTGAAGAAAATGTGGGAGTAGTGTGCTGAGGCTTCCCTATATGAAATTCAGATCTCAAAAAGCACAATCTCAGCATTAGAATGGAGGCAGCATACCCTCCCTAAGCTTTCCGGGTGCGGGTTCCAAGGCTGGCTCTTTTAGTCCCAGCCCCCACCAGTGCCTGGGCTGACGGCAACTCACTGTCTCCACAGCCCACAGCCCCGGAGCTCGGACTTGCTAAATCAATGGAAACACCAACCTCGCCAGACGCGCCTGCCCCACTCCAAGCTCGCCACGGAGCCAGGGGTTCAGGCGTGCAGCCGGACCATCTGTCATTAGGCACTGCTGTTAATTGCCGTGCTAATGAACAAGGTTTGAATTGGAGGCATGAAATGCACATACAGATTTAGACACAGTCCCTCAGTACTGGCTCCTGTCCCCTGACAGCCTGGCATAGTCTCCAGGACGCCAAGGTAAAGATGGTCGAGTCACACTGTGGGCACAACAGTACGTAACGCCGTGGGGCAGAGGCCTCAAACCAAATGCTGAGAATTTTTCATCCAACGCTCACTCATCCATCTATCCCCTCCACAACCACTGGTGGACACTGTCAAATGCCAGGGCTGCAGAGATGACAATGACACAGTCCCTGCCCCCAGGAGGTCACCGTCTAGCAGGGTAGACAACTGGATAAATATTGGCCATACCTTGTGACAAGTGCTAGAAGGGAAGCCAGCCTCGGGGCTGGAGGAACTCAGAGAAGGGGTTATCTAACCAGCGTGGGGCACCATTGTCCCAGAGGCGGAGACAGAAGTTCCCCATGGGAAGAGGGGGGAGACATTACGCAGCTGCGTGTACGTAGGCAGAGGGGCCGGGAGGTACCGCCTGCGTCTGAGGGGGCCCAGGGCGCTGGGTGCGGTAAGGCACGAGCATATTGGGGCAGAGTGGGGGCAGATGCTGGGGGCACCGAGTGAGGATGCCGGAGAGAGAGGGGGGCAGGGTGCAGACGGTGAGGAGTCTGCAGAGCAATTACTCTGCCAACCTCGGCGAAGCTCATCAGGGGATGGAAGGACGTCAATGCGGGGCCTGCCCTCGAGAGATACCACGAGCAAGGGACGCCAGTGGCCGCGCAGAGGGGTGTGGAAGAAGAAACGTCAGCAGACTGGGTTAGTCGGATGCAGAGGAAGCCAGAGCTGGGCCTCCGATTTCAGGCAGAACTTGGACGGGGGAGCCAGCGTTCCCAGGTGCTTTGGGACTCATCAAACCAACGAGGCCATGTCATCCTCCTGTTTTCAAGATAAGGAAACTGAGGCCCCGGGAGCTTAGATGCTTTGGCAGCTAGGATTCCGAGGCCCGGTGTGCCTGACTTCAGAGCTGGTGCCCTAGTCATCACCACGCCGCGTGCCAGAGCCTTCCTGAGCAAGCACACGGCAGGGCTGGGGGAGAGCTGCGGGAGGCGCGTGGAGACCGGTCAGGAGAGGGGCGTTCGTGGGGAGGAGGAGCCTGAGGCCTGGGCATGTGGGTGATGCTCTCACAGAGGGTCCCAGGCCTGAGCTTCAGGCCAGCGGCCCATAGACAAGTGACTTAGCCTCCGTTGGCCTCAGTTTCCCCCCTGGAAGATGAGCCTGGCATCTACTTCCTGCAGCTGGCATTAGAATTCAGGGAGGTGAGGCGAGTGAAGTCCCTCGGACTTGCATCACGCCCTGTGAGTCCTCGCACATGGATGATGTAATCAGTGGTCATCATTATCCCTAATAATAATCATGATAATAGCTATTACTACAGTAAGACTCCAGAGGTAGGTGGGGGGCAGTACCTGGAGAACTCTGAGTGCCAGCTAAGCATGTGGTCTTGGCCTCGTTGACACAGGGGGTCTTCAGGGAAAGGTTTTAAGCACAGACATGAAATGGTGGCACAGACAGCATTTTCTCCTCTCCTGCAGAATAATACACAGCCACTCCCTTCTTCAGAAGTTTCAGGATTTTTCTCCCACACAGGAAAATTGCATCACAGTGAAGAAAGGCCCTGCCGATGCCTGCGAATGCTCGCCGTGTGGTGGCGGGGATCCGAGTGACAGCTCGCAGGCTGGGCATGCACCACGGCTGCCTGAGAAGGGCCTCATGGGCTCCTGCTGGGGTCAGGGGGGCTCTGACACCCCCGGCTGGTGAGGAAGGGAAGGAGGGGGACTCACCACGGCTGGCCCCTTACCGTGGACTCTGTGAGTCTCTCAGAGGTACATCCCCTCGGCCATTTATCACCAAATCAGAAGCCTCTGGAGGCCACACTCCCGTAACCATAGAAACAGGCACGATCTGGACCACTCCTGGCTTTATTAGAAGGGATGAGGCAGTGGGTCCCCTCCTCCAGCGGTGGCGTGGACACGGCTGAGGGAGGGGTGGCCTTTGTGAGAGGCGCATTGGCCAGCGTGCCCTGTGTGTGCCCTCCTGCCGGTCTGCACAAGGAGGCTCTGGGGAGACTTCCAAGCTGCACGGGAGGCCGGCATCTCCCGGGCACTAGCACATACTTGGGCTCTTCTGCTTTCTCATGACCCCTCTGTGAGGAAAACCTTATCTTCACTTTACAGTCAGGAAAGTGTGGCCCGAGGGTGGTAGGTGACTTGCCCGAGTCACGCAGGTAGCAGGCGGTGCTGAACTCCAAGACCCTGGTATTAACCCCTGTCGCCTTCTGCCTCTCAGAGCAGGGGGCAAGGGAGGCAATAGTTGGCTAGAGCTCCTCAGAAAAGGGACCACATGATGGGGGCCAGTGAGGAAGGAAGGATCCAGCTGACCCCTGGTCCCAAGCCAGGGAAAGGGGCCGTCTGGGTTTGCGTCTCCCTGAGTGACCTTGAGCAACTTGCTTATCCTCCCTGATTCCTGCATCTTCATCTGGAAAATGCACCTTGAAGGACCTCGTACCTACAGGATGGTGTAAAGATCAGAGATAAGACGTTTAAGCCTGGTCTTCAGTCCCTGCTCACAATGGCAGCCCCGACGCACGGCTGTTACTGCAGCGCTGCAGGTAGGGGTTGAGGCTCCACTCACACGCCAGGAGAGTCAAGAATGAAACTGTGCTGGGCGAAGTGTGAGAACCCTTTCCCTCCCTGACGGCTGGTTCTTGGTATGCACTTAGGTACATGCTCTAATTTCATCTTCCCCACAGCCCAGAGGGACAGGTGTTGCTCCCCCATGTTACAGGTGAGGAAACCGAGACTCGGACACGGAGCGACCTGCCATCAGGCCAGCCAGCGCCTGCTTGTCAGGCTCCAGAGCCCTGCTCCCTGCTGCCCTGGCTAACCGCCCACTCCCCACAGCCGCCCAGGACCTGGGGACTGGGCCTGGGTCCACGGTCTCTAGCAGGAAGTCTTGTCTGTACCCTCAGCCCCTGCACCCACCTCTTGGGGGGTCAGCCAGCAGCCAGCAGAACTCAGAAGAGTTCTGCTACTCTTCTTCTGAGCCCAGGGGCAACTACTGAGCACTCGGTGTGAATGATCGAGCTGAGGACTTCATTAGGACATGGAAGAAGTAGTAGGGTTCAGCTTGGAGTCTGTGGGGCCCACTACCTCTCCCTGCCTCATCACCAAATGTTTGTGGGACCCAGACTCAGCCTTGCAGGGCCCAAATGGACCACTGCGCAGGTACATAGACTCCTTGAAGGGACTCATCCCCAGGCTGGCCTTCCTTTGCCCTCCATCGGGGCACTGCTACAGCTCACAACGAGGTCCAGGGGAGCTGTAAAATCCCCATTTGCCACAATTAGCAGATGAGTAATGAAATAGCCGTGGCAGCTGGCAGCAGCCTCTGCTCTCCCAAGGTCCATGGCGCTGCCTCCCGTGAGCGTCAGATCGGGGCGGACGTCAGCAGAGCCCCTGGGACCCAGATGCACCTGGAGACACACCACTGGGCTTTCCTGCTCTTCCTCCCTGAAACCCAGACTGCCTTTGACGTAGTGAGGGAGCTCGTGTCCTCTGCCCTGCACGTAGAGTCTCCAAAGAGAGGACGATGTAGGGGGAGGGGAAGAAAGGAGGAAGGAGAGACGAGGAGGGAACGGTGTTTGCAAGGACCCTGGGGCAGGAAGGGGCTGTTATGGGCATGGACAGCGGGCCATGTGGCTGGAGCATGGTGAAGTGCAAGGGTGGGGAGAGAGCTGGACAGGTGGGGCAGACAATCGGGGAGCCCCAAAGCCATGGGGAGGGTTTTGCCATGGGGCAAGCAACCCATGGCTTCTTCCCTTCTGCACTGGCAAATCCTTTATGCCTTCCTAGATTTCAGCAGCATTTTTTAATTCATCTATAGATGGCCATATTGCCTGGAAAATGGGCTGGGGTTGGCACCGGTAAAACGCCCACACGTGTCTGTTTGCAGGCACACCACACCCAAGAGGGTTAGAGGCAACCATATCCTTCCAGGGGTCCCCGAGGCCAGGGGCTGCCTGAGAGTGTAGGAGCTCTGGGCACCCTCCCAGACACCCTCGGCCCACTTTGATCCAGCCAAGAAAGGACCTCAGGGGCTTGGGCCCAAAGAGGAGCACTGAAGAGAGTCTCAGCTAGAAAGAAAGCTCTATTCCCTCAAAACGCTTCCGTCCTGCTCAGTTCATCAAATCTGCTGCATGTAGCTCTGAGTAAACACAGCCCTAACCAGCAGCTTTGTGCTGCAGCTGAGTCATCCAAAGCACATCAGGAATCCAGCTCCGCATCCCCGAGAAGGCACGGCACCTCCCCAAGGGACCAGGCCGGCGTCTGGGGAATCGTCAGTCCTCTGGTGCTCATGCAATTCGCCTCGTTTCCTCCGAGGAGCTATTTGCTGAAGGACATTCTCCTCCAGGTCTGACCCTCAGCGAACTCCCGTGCCCTGGCTCGGTCTGGTTAAATGAGGCAGGAGGGATAACACGGTGCACAGACGTGCCGGGCTGGATCCCGAGCTAAGGCAGTGCAGCCAGGGAACGTCTTCCTGAATGCCAGGACGGGAAGGGAGGCGTCCCCACATGGCTCCAGGCCTTCATCACATGTTTATGGAGGGCCCACTCTCTGACAGGTGGTGGGAGGCAGACGGGTGTGGCAATAATTGGTGGGGCGTCTAGAGCTAAGGTCATGTCTCAAATCCTGGCTCTACCACCCAGTTTATTCTGTTTTTCTCACCGGTGAAGGGTGCTGGGCACACCAGGGTGGAGGCCCCAGGGCCCCGATTGAGAACCACTCCGTCAGCTGCCTACTCCAGCTGTTGGGTTGCCACTGGTTCCTGGGGTCACATCTGCATAAGCATCGTCAAGAGCCGCACCCACCTCTGTGGGCTTGACCTAGAATTCTGGAATGACTCTCTGATCTTTGGTGCTCAACCACCTCTTCCTTTCAGAGCTAAAAATAACCCAGCCATGCACTGGCAGGCGAGACAGTTGTGAGTCTGGAGTGCGTGATACCGGACTCGGTGCCAGGCACTGATGGGCAATGTGTGGCCACTCTTTTACCTCATCCTCTCAACTGTTCTGCAAGGAGAAATCATTATCCCTATCTAAAAGATGAAGACACTGAAACTTGAAGAGATTTGGTGATTTTTCCCAAGGACATGTGATTGCTCAGTATCAGAGCCACGAAGCTTTGAATCAGGGGAGAGATTCTACAAGGAGCCCCCAGGCCAGGGCACCCTCACACGCCGAGCCCCGCCAGGCTTGCACTGGGGCAGCTGTGAGTTTCTGTAAGATGCAGCTCTGACATGACCACATCACAACGGGCAACAGGGAACATGAACTGTTGCCAGAGCAAGGGAGTTAGCAATGATTCCTTCTCTCATTGTCTCACCAATCCAAATTCCCTGTCTTCTGCAAAAACCCACATGATATTTCACCTTTTAAACTTTGCTGATAACTTCACCTACCACTGTATCTTTCTTCTTTGTCCACAGAAATTCCCAGCATTTGTCCACTAAACCCCACTGTTAACAGGTATACTTGGGGCATTGGAGGTGGTGACCTTGGTCTGTTGACCACCCTCTCTGAGCCTCAGGTCCTCTTCTGGGTGAAAACAACAGGCCAATACAGAGCCATTCCATTTTATTTCAGCCCGACCCATTTCTCCTGCTGTCTGTCTGCAGAGGTTGACCAATGGGCACAGGGGCCAAAATGGTGCCAACTAAAACTGCAAGCAAATCCCACCATCTTCTCCTACCCTGTACCCTCTGCCTTGTGACATCAGCTAAAGGAAGACACAACAGTGAAAGCAGACATGGCTCGTTTCGCTTCCAACATGGGGACGAGATGTGGAGAAGGATGAACCCAGCTATGCAAATTAGCACAAGCCTATAGGCTGAAAAGAAATCAGCCTCAAATGAGTCCCCAGTATGGCCTCTTCTACCCACACCTGAGAACTTGTGTGGTTTTCTGCCCAAGGTGTTGTTAGCAAGAGTACCAACCCTGGACACTGAGGGGAGTTGTTAGTGAAGGTAGAAGTGCGTTTGGTACTGTTCAAACTGTGACACCACGCTATTGGCTTAGGAAAAACAGAAGGTCCCCACTGATTTGGTGACAGCTCGTTTGAGTTCTGCAACTTTCTTAGGGATCTAGGGTCCCTTAGAGATCTCACATGACCTCAAGTCTTTAAACTGATGCCCACAGGGATAACATCCTACGTTATATCTCCAGCCAGGACGTCGTTCCTGAATTCCATACTCATATATCGCTGCCTATGTGACATCTCCACTTGGGCGTCTAAAAGTAATCTCCGACTCAGTGTTCGAAGACCAGACTCCTCCTACTTTTCACCAAATGCCTCTCTCAGTCCATGGCAAGTCAGTGCTCCCAGTTGCTCAGGCTGAAACCCTCGGAGTCATCCTTGATTCCTTGTTTTCCTTCACATTCCTCATCCAACCCATCAGCAACTCCTGCTGGCTCTACCTTCAACACGTACCGCAGGTACCCGGTTCTGGGAGTGATCCACTTCTCACCACTCCCTGGCCCAAGCCTCCAGCACTGCTCACTGAATTGTTGCAATAACCTAACCCAATGTTGGTTGTATCAAGAGGCAACTGAAAATTAGTTTAGTGTTCAACAATATAAATTTTATAAACTAATTCTCAAGATTTCCACACTCTGGGCTGTCACACAACATTTAAGGTGATGCTAAAGAACAATCAATGATTCCCTGGGCAAACTGCACATGAATGTAAGGTTAAAAAAAAAAAGACATATATAGCCTGGAAAATGATACTCAAAAGTGTTCTCTGGGTTCCAAAATTACCAAGGTTTTATGTTTCTTTTATTCTGTTTGTTCATATTTTCTAAAATTAAAATAATGAATTGTCCTTATTAGGAAAAATTGCTACTTCAAAAAATAAACTGATGGGTGAAATGACAGAAGCAGAGGCCAATGGGTGATGGGTGAAGAGGCCATAGGCTCCCCGCTCTGGCACTGAACGTGTGAGCTGTCAGTCCTGTGAGCGCCCATTTCACAGACGAAGAAGGAGAGGCCCAGAGGGCATGGTGAGTTGCCTGGAATAATGATAATGCCTGCTTTCATTTACTCCTGTGTGCCAGACACTGTGTGGCCTGCTTTATAGACATGATAACATTTATTCTTCACGCTAGCTGTCTCAGGTCAGGCATTTCCCCCCTCCCCCACTCTACTCCCTTCTACTGCTGAGGCAGCTGAAGCTTCCTGAAGTTACGTATTGTGGTTTGCCTGGAATCACATGGCTGGTCGCATTCAAAGTTGGTATTGAAACCCTAAAGTCCATACTCTTGAACTATTATTGGGTTTTTTTACTTCACCAAGTTATAAGTTTACTGGGGAGTGGAGAAACTAGGTTTCCAAACTCTCCAGTCGGCTTGATCCATTTAACACAGAAGGTGATTGAACAGAAATAAAAAGCTCAGATCCCCCTCCGCAACCCCAACATTTCTCCTTAAGCCTCGTCACAGCCCGGCACACAGCCTGGGCCTGCCTGGGCCACAGCCACCTCCTCCAACCCAAGGCCTTATAAACACAGTGTGGGCTGGGGCAGAGCGAGACAAAAGCATCTCGAGCAGACAGAACGACGTGTGAGCTTGGGTGGTAACCTTGGAGACGGTATTACCAGTATTTGTAAAAGAACAAATGCAGGTCCGGCTGACATGGTGGGGCAGGGTGGGAGTTATATTAGTATTCGAGGGCTGTGTTGACAAAGTATCACAAGCTCGGTGACCTGGGACTCTGGGGAGAACCCCCTGTTGCCTTTTCCCAGCTCCTGGTCATGGCCAGTAGTCTTTGGCATTCCTTGGCTTACAGCCACATCACTCCAACCTCAGCCTCCATCATCACATGGCCATGTCCTCCCTGTGTGTGTCTCTCTTTTCTTCTTATAAGGACACGAGTCATATTGGATTAGGGTCCCATTCTACTGCAGTATGACCTTGTCTTAACTAATTCCATCCACAATGACTCTATTTCCAAATAAGGTTGCATTCTGAGATACTGGGACATCAACACATCTCTTTTGGAGGATGCAATTCAACCTGTAACAGCTGGCTACAAAAGAAAAATATAACGTGAGCAGGAGGGGAGGGCGTACATAACACGTCAAGCACCACTGTGCAGTGGCCCCTGATTAATTCGTTCCCTCCATGGAGGTATCCTGTTGCTGCTGACAGGAGCATGACAGCTACACTAAGTGTCACCATTCTGGGAATCGACTGGACAACCAGTAGGCCTTCCCTAGGGGACACTGGTCCCCAGTGCACAGTTTCCCATGCAAGCAGCCACTGCAGTGATTAGGGTCATTACACATTCCACTCTCTCTTTGACACCTTTTTTTGGGTTAAGATAACACCCCTCCGAATGCAAAAACACGACACACTAGAAGGGATAAAAAGACACGAAACGTGTCAGCGATTATCACATGGTGGCTGGTTATCACATGGTGGCTGGTGCAGCCTCGCCCTGTGTAAGGAAGTGACCGGTTATTGCCCTCGTCACGAAGGGCTATAGAAGCACCCCTGAAAATCACACAGCGCAGCCTCCTCCCCAGGCTGGGCCACTGTGTGAGGGGTTATTTGTTGCACTGTCTGTGCTCTCCTACGTATTTTTGAAGCAATGTCCTCACATCACTGAGGTCAACCGTAAAAATTAACTTTTTCACGTCTTATCCAGGGCAGGTTGTATCCCCTGTTCATAGCATCGCTCACACCAGTGTGAACAGTTGTTGCAAACATGAGCTGCACTGTGGATCCGATCAGACTCTGGGGACATGCCTGCTGGGAAACACGCCCCGGGGCTGGAGAAGGGGGCTCAGGTGTTTCCAAACTTTTCTTTTCTGCAAAACTTGAAACAAACAAACAACAACAACAACAAATGCTTTCTGCCTAACTCTGAGTTTACTAGAATTCAAACTAGCCATTTTCCCCATTCTACCGAATTGAGCTTTCCCTCCGAGAACCTAAAATGCAGGGTGAATGCATTACTGTCACCTCTGGGTCTAGCCCACCGTCCGCGGGTGGGACCCATTCCTTTTCCCGCTTTCCCGTCCCTCCTCACAGCCTCTCTGGCACCCCAGACACTTGGGCCCCTTGGGCCCCTTGGCCCCGCCGCAACACTTCCCGTAGCTTCCTACCCTCCTCAGACTTTGTCCTGCCTCCATTTCTCATCAAGCCCCAGCCTCTGTCCTCGATGGCTGTTGGAGAAGAGAAGCTGCTGGTGATGTTTCAGTTATAGACAATGAAAGGGGCTGTTTTCCCTGAAGACAAAGTCAGAGGAGTCTTCAAAGTGCCCCCCACCCCTATCTGCACCCCCAGCTCTCAGCATTGACCAGACACCCCCACCCCTATCTGCACCCCTCCAGCTCTCAGCATTGACCAGACACCCCCACCCCTATCGGCACCCCCAGCTCTCAGCATTGACCAGACACCCCCACCTTCCTTGCACCCCTTGAGAAGGGCACCGACCGAGGAGAGAGCTCCCTGGGGAGCAGGGTAGTCTCCTGATGGGAAGGCAAACAGAGTTTCTCCATTTGCCTTGGAATCTGTCCAGGCAGAGCAAAGTCAAAGACTGGGCTGGGGTACAAAAGGCATTAGGCAGGCACCCCAGAGGACAGTGTGCAGAATTCTGGCCATCAGCCCCCAGAATGTGTTGTTACTGGCTATGCCTATTTGGCAAATGTGGTTTTTTGGATAGGACTTTGTTTTTCAGTCTGGGCTGGATGTGTCAAGTGCCCTGGATTAGAAGGGAAAGGCTGGTGTCCACGCCAGATGGCAGGGCCTGGGGCTGAGCAGAGACTCCAGAGCTTTCCAGAGCCCCAGCATTGGCACAGGCCCAACTGAATCATCACCAGGACACTGAGACCTGGGGGACGAGGGCAGTGGGCCCTTCGTTGCGTCCCTTGCCTCCAGCGTCACCTCCCAGGCCTGAACAGAAGGGCGGTGGGGACTAGCAGACCAACAGCAATTGTCATTCGGTGAGAAGTCCGCTTCCACAGGCTTTAGGGACCAGAAAGGTAGCGTGACAAAGCCCCCAGCCCTGCATTTCCCCTGCACTGGTCGCCCCCGCTCCACGCCACCCAATGCCTCCCTCACCTTTCGTTTTCTTTTGCTTCGTTCCTTTGGCAGCTGTATTGACACCCCACTCTCCTACAATTCACTTATTTAAACTGCATAACTCAGTGGATTCTAATACACTCACAAAGCTGTGCAACCATCACCACCAGGAACGGTCATCCCCCCACCCCCAAACAAAGCCCGTGTCCCCTTCCGTGCGGGGACGTCCTTCTGCCTAGTCCCCTCAGCATATTCACTGCCTTACCAGTTGTCATAGGAGCTCTGGGAGCGTTTAAATATTTCAGAAGAAAACACAAATGAAAAAGAGAAGGAAGAGGACAGCATCAAGAAATCTGATCTGCGATACAGGACATGACCCAGGCGACGGTCTAATGAACAGAGTTTTTTCATTGCAGCCTGTGACGAGCCTGATTGATGGTCAACAGAACATTGCAGCCATTGCTGGTAGTGTTGTCATTGCTGGGGGTGTCTGGTCAATGCTGAGAGCTGTCCTCAGAGAGGGGGTTCAGCAAGGGGCCCTGGCTCCCACCTCAGTTTAAGCCCACACTCTACCATCTCTTTGGGCCTCAGTTTCCTCATGTTTAACATGGACACAAAAATAGTGTCGAAGTCATAGTGAACATGTGAGTGAGTTCACACACAGAATGGGCTTAGAACAGTGCCTGGCAGGTGGAGCTACACCCTTCCTATAAAGGGTTCCTCGTTCCCTCACAGATCAACAGTGGGTCCTGGGGGCCTTCCTCTTACTTCCCCCGCTGCATTCCCTCTTTGAGTCCCT
This sequence comes from Lyroderma lyra, assembly GCA_004026885.1. Taxonomy (NCBI): domain Eukaryota; kingdom Metazoa; phylum Chordata; class Mammalia; order Chiroptera; family Megadermatidae; genus Lyroderma; species Lyroderma lyra. Next base: position 19,099 of record PVJL010013171.1, on the reverse strand, counting down.
GTTTTCCATTTAAACGGTCCTTCTGGTATTTTTCCAACTTGTAAAATAGCCACTAGTTTTCCAATTCCGTCCAACAGTCTGTTTGCACCTGCAAAACCACTAAACAGTTCCTCCTAGAAATTGCTAATGCCCAGAGGAAGAAAGCCCCCAGGAATGAGAAAATGTCTCCAGGCCCATTCTCCGGGGTGGGTCCCTGCCTGCAAGGTCCAGCTCGCAACATTTCTCTCCAGCTGGATGTTTCGGGCGACATTAAAGCAATTCCAGCACATGTCAGGGACTCAACTGCCCAGCGGGATAAAATTTCATTTCTTTCTCACAGTTCTAGGGGCACCGAGTCTGTGGCTTGAGGCGGGTAAACACTGATGAATTTGAAAGAACCAGCAAAGAGAAGGTGGTGCAACTGATTATCTTCCCATTTTTCTTTTGCTGATTGTATTATCATTTATTGCTGCTCAGTAGGAAAAAGCTGGGGAAAGCAACTCAGGATCCTGGGTTGAATAAATATCCCAACTATCAGTGCTGGCAATACAAGCCTGATTCAAATGAATCTTAAATGCATTTGCATCTAATCCATCAGTTCCCAAGCAGTGGTATGTGTACCTCCAGGGGTACGTGCTGGGTTGTTCAGGGGCACACAAAAAATAATCAGTAATGGTGGAAAAACAGATAAAACATAACATTAGTTATGGAACAATAAATGTTTAGTTTGAATCACCGTTAATGGAGACACTTCAAAATGAGATCACATTAGCGAATGATGATTGGTGAGGGCGTGGCTGTGAACCCCTCCCCCAAACTGCTCTTCTACCAATCATTGTGCAGTTTCAGAACAATCCATGTGTGACGTTTCTAGAACTTCCTCAAATATATAAATACATCCATAGCCAGACTGTTTGATCAGTTTCGTTATTGACTGAATAAAAAGTAAGTGTGTTGTCATTAATCATGATTCTTTTCAAGTAGTTTTTTAATTTACTGGTTAACATAGTTTCAGTTATTATTTCAGTGGTTACAAACAGAAATGGTTAAAAAAGCAAAACTTGATGTGGATTATAACCCATTGCCAACTACTTCTCAACACGTGTCCACAGCTATGAGTACACTCACACCAGGAGATAGTAAAAAGGTGCGGCCTCAGATACAACACAGAAAAAAAGGAAACACTCTGAAGAGTATATTAAATATGAGTTTTCATTTGTAGGGGATGGTGACTGTCCTAAGCCTGTGTTGTGTGTGGGGAAATATTATCCAACGGTTGCATGGTACCCTCTCTACTTATTCCACACTTAGAAACTAAGCACCCTGTGTATAAAAACAAAGAAATACATTATTTTTGGTGCTTAGAAAATCATCCAACTGCTACTTCATACATGATGTCAGGAAAGAAAGATAATGAGAGTGCATTTGAGGCTTCATACCGTATTGCTTATCATATAGCTAAATGTGGTAAAAACCACACTATAGCTGAAGATTTAATTTCTCCTTGTATTGAAGATGCCATTTTGGGGTTTCTTTGTTGTTGTTGTTGTTGTTGTTGTTGTTGTTTTTGATGTTTGAGGAGGAACATGTCCACAAAATCAATACTATCTCTTTTTCAAACAATAAAATGTTTTGATGAATTCAGGAAATTCTGACTATGTTAAAACTGTAGTAGTAGATAGAATTAGAAAAAGTAAATTCTTTTCCATCTAGGTTGATGAAAGGGTAGATGTTGCTGATTTATCTATTTTATTTCTCATCATGAGGTACTGAGAAAAATCTGTTGCTTTGTTACCCATGGACAGAGCATACCACAGGTGAAGTTATTTTTAATGCAATCAACAGTTATTGCATTGAAAAGGACAGTAGTTGGTTGAATTGTTGTGGTGTATGCACTGACGGAGGCCAGCCTATGTCAGGTTGTTTCATAGGCCTACCTGGCCAAATTAAAGCTCCCCATGTGCCATGGAGTCACTGCTGCATTCATAGACAAAGTCTTACATCCAAGCCTCTTCCTAGTGAACTGAAAGATGTTCTTGATGAGGCTGTAAAAGTTATAATTTTTATTAAGTCACAACCATGAAAACTCCAGATTGTTTAAAGCACTGTGTGAAGAAATGAACAGCATTCATGGCACATTACTTTGCATATGGAGGTAAGGTGGCTGGCTATCTTGCAGCGAAGTATTTACACAGATATTTGAACTTAGACATGAAGTCCAGGTATTTTTTGAAAACCATCATTTCCCTCTTGCTCCAAAGTTTCAGGAGAGTGATCGGCTTCCAAGTCTTGCAATATTTACCAGATTTTTTTTTAGAAATAAACAAACTCAATTTGGGGCTTCAAAAGAGCTCAATCACTATATTCAAAGTAACTGACAAAATTGAGTCAATGATGAAAAAACTGGACTTCCGGAAAGCCTGTATTGAAAGAGGTCAGGCTGAAGTTTTTGAAACTCTGCACGACTTTTTATCTGAGAAGGACTTGCACCTATCCCAAAACATAAAAGAGAATATTGTAAGTCACTTGGAAGGTCTTCAAGTGTCCTTTTATAAGTACTTCCCTCAATGTGGAAAAGAAAACAACTGGATTGCAGAATCTTTCAATGAAGAATTCTTCAAAGAAGCTAAACTATCAATCAATGAAAAAGAGCAGTTAATTGAACTTTCAACTGATTCTTCCTTAAATTCTGATTTAAAAGAAAGCATCTTATTACCTTCTAGGTAGATGTCAGTGAGGAATATGAACAGCTCAGTGAGAAGGCACTCAGATACCTCCTGCTAGTTACCAATACTGACTAGTAAACAGAGCTTTTTCTTCTTACACCTTCATAAAATGTAAGTATTCCAACAAGCTTAATACAAGCCCAGATTTAAGAGTTCCTCTTGCATCTTTTGAGCCTGATTTCAAGAAACTAAGCGCATCAAAGCAAGCTCAACGATCTCACTAACAATGTGTCAATTGGCTAGTGATCTGCATAATAATTACAGACTTTTCAGGTAACACAAATAAATATTATTATTAATAATAAATTAAAAGTGTGTTAAATACTTGATCAATATTATCAATATTTAACTGTTTCAAATATTATAAAATTAAATCTGTGGTTTGTGCTTTTAGTATAAGTAATTTTTCTTTCCTAACTTATTACCTCATTTCCACTAGTTTACATTAAGATAGTCACTGAACAAAAATGTCAGTATTTACAAATAGCTGTTTTAAAAAGAAGGGGTACAATTTCTAGAAATGGGTTTAAAAATGTACACAAGTGGAAAAGGTTGGAAACCACCGATCTAATCCCATCATAATCCTTCCCATCGCATGGTGTAAAAGCGGAAGGCGACACCTCAGCCTTCCCAGGGTGCACAGCACAGGGACACTCCTGCCCAAACGCTAGGATGGAATCCTCTGAGTGCTCCTCTGGGACCTGGAAGCCCCGGCATTCGTGCTAATGACAGTGTTCCTGTCCCAGATGATTCTGTGCACTTGTGTACATGTGCACACACATGGGTGAACGACAGGGATCAAAACTCAGCCAAAGAAGGATCAAGTTGAAAGGGATCTTAAGGGTTGTCTGAGCCACCTCTCCCAGCCTCATTTTATAGACGAGGACATGGGACCCAGAGCAAGGACTAACTGGCCCTAACTAATGCTCTGATCTGTCTCCTTTTTTGTTTCCTCATTTGTTGGATGCATATCATTTCTCCTACATTGCTAGAGTTTTGAAGATCAAGTGAGAAACACAGGCCTTGAACCAGTCTGTGCTTAGTAATTTTATCTTCTTCCGTCTCTGCCCACACTGCCCTGACGTGTGAGGATTTTGCTTTGTTTGTTTTCTCCTAAACACTTGGGAGGACCACAGTCACTGTATCAAATACTGAGGAAGCCGAGAAAGCCATAAAGTTCTCACCGTGCAAAGCACAAGCTTTTCTCCCAGTGCAGAAGGTGGGAATTTGGTGGTTTTATTTATGCTCCCACTTATTCAACACATTCAGAGCCAGCCATTATTATGAGCATTTGGGGACACAGTAGTGACTAAAACAGTTATTGACAGCGAGAAAGAACTTCAACAAATCATTAGACTCCTAATGATTTATTTAAAATTCTGGTAAGTGATACAAAAGGCAGACAGGTAGCAGTAGGCACGTATGACAGGAGGACTGAGCAGAGCCCGGGGTGGCAGAGAAGTCTGCCCCTCAGACCTGAAGGAAGGCTTCCCTGAGGAAGTTACACTCCCATCTGAAGGATGAGTAGGAATTTGTCCAGCAGTGAGTAAGGCTGGGAGTTGGGGCTGGGCAAAGCAGCCCCAGAAGAGAGAGCAACATGTGCAAAGGTCCTGGGGAGAGAAGTTACCTACCATATTTGAGGAACCAGACGAGATTAGGGAGAAGTCCAAGGGGCTGCCTTTCTGCTTGGATGCTTATTCATTTTTGTTTAGTTTGGGGCAGCACAAAGATCAGCAGCCCCAGAGCCTGGGGGCGGAAGGACCATTGGAGAGGAAGTCAATGAGTCAGTCCTTTGAAGGTGACCCTGACCAAGGTAGGCATTGCTGCAACTCCAGAGGACTCAGTGGCCCAGTCCTAAATAGAGACCTCTGAACCCTGGAATTAAGTAAGCAAGCCTGGTCTACAGAGCAGCCCCCACCAGCAGGTGCTTTTTAAAACAACCCCCTTTCCCTTCTCGCCCAATCACTGCCTTTGCTATAGAGGAAAATATACTCATTTTTTTCAGGGCCAGTCTTTCAGAACCAACTTGAAATCTAGAAGACTGCATATTTCTCAGCATTTATTCAGACCTCATGTCATCATTCATTCTCATCCCAAGGCATTGTGTATAACAGTTAAGAACTTGGGCTTGGGCACTAGACTGCCTGAATTTGAATCCTGACTTTGTCATTTACTAGCTGTGTGATTTCAGGCAAATCTCTTAACCTCTCTGTGTCTTCATCTATAAAATGAGGATAACACTTTACTTTCTTGATGAGGTTGTTATAAAAATTAAATGAGATAATGCACATCAACATCAGGACACATAGGTAAAAGTCCTCAATAAATAGAAGCTTAATTATTATTTTTTTAATTTCATTAATACCATCCATAACAACCACTTAGTACACATCACCAATATTTCAGAAACTGAGTTAGGAATTTCAATAGACTTTATTTTGAAGGCTCCCACAAGTTTGGTATAATGATCCCCATTTCCTAACTGAGGAAACTGAGGCTCAGAGGAATTAAAGTGACACAGCTCTTCAGTGACAGAGAATTCAAACCCAACCTCCAAAAGCAGTTCACTCTGTACATTTCTATCCCAAATTAGCCACTTCTCATCAAAGCGCTATAAAATCCCCTTAATTACGACTAATGAGAATGCGGTCCTATACACTACCTGTTCATTGATTTGCAGATTTTTAGTATCATTCCTTGCCCCAGGAGAACTCTCCAGGGGACCATCATTACCATACCATTCTTTGGGGGAAATGAAACAACAGCTGGCCCTGCCAGTCACCATGGCAACACTCCTGTAACTACACAGAATTGTGTCAATGGGAAAAATTTATATACACATATACGTTCTATATTTGCCCTTAATCGCTGTGTTATACCTTGACTTGCTGATGACACCGTCTGGGCTCAGGTAGAGGTACTTCCAATGAGCTCCAAAATCTCTCCTTCTCCTGGATGTTTCCCAGACCCCAGCGGCAGGGGCACAGGCAGGGACGGAGGTTGCTAGGGGAAAGGAAACATGGCCGAGCTCTGGCCCACGGTAGCGCACTCTGGCAGCGTGTAGGCGTGGGGACAGGGCTTGTGTCGTGGGCATGTGAACCATATTGTAGCATGGGACCCTGCACTGAGAAGGGCCCCTCACTTGGTTGAGTACTCTGCTGATGCCATCTTGCAATTCTTAATAATCTTTGAACAAGGGACCCCATGTGTCCATTTTGCAGTGAGCCCTACAAATGGTGCAGCAGGTCCTGTGTGAGGAGGAAGTGATGGACAGGCACTTCCTTCATTTCCTCCCTGGATGGCATTTTCTCCCTCTCTTTGCCTCCTGCTCAGGTCTGCCAACCCACTCAGTACTAACTCAAGGTCCATGGTGGTCCCCCAGGGGATGCAGCCATGACGATGTCACCACAGCTGAATCACTCATCATCCCACAAAGAATCATTGTTCTACTAGGTGCCAGGCACCCCACCCCCAACCAGAACTGATACTATTTCTGATCTGGAAGGTGGGTAGGTACGAGCAGCCCCAATTCATAGTTGAGGAGACTGAGGCTGAGAGAGATGCGGTGACTTTCCCCAGGGTACACAGTACTTGGGACACAATTTGTATGACTCTTCTCAAAGGCCCTTCTCAAAGACTGTTGTGAGGCTGACCTGGGCCCAGGTGGTTCTGCCACATGTGGCAGACCACTCACAAGGGTTAGGAGTGCAGGCCCTTCCCAGCCACAGACCCAGAGTTTCTGGCTCCTCTGACCTCTTCCAGGTTTGGGTGAGACACTCTCCAGCCGGCCGTGGGACCTGACATCCTGGGAGGCTGCCGGCAGGCCTGGGGATGCAATCTTGAAGTGAAGAGGAGTTAACTCCTCATTGGGCACTGATTCATGAGAAACAGGAGCTGAGAGGGACCTGGGCACATTCCTTCTCTCTCCTCCCTCTCCATGGACTACTTCATGATAGTCTATCCTTGCAGAGAAGTCCCAGCAGCAAGCTGAGAGATCTGGTGCAGTGACACTATGAACATCTGTAACTATCGGCAGCAAAGAGCCTTCACTATTCACTTCATTTTAGCTAAAGTAACATTATCTGGTACATCTGTAGCCTTTAGCTCTATTCTAAGTGCTTTAGGCACATTTACTTGTTTAATCCTCCCAACAACCCTATGAGGTAAATGCTCTTATAATCTCTAATCCATAGACAGGGAAACTGAGGCACAGGATAATTAAGTGATTTGCCGAAAGTCATGTAGTAAGAGAGGAGCAGAGCAGGGATTGGATCACAGATATTTTGGCCCCTGAGACCACATGCTTAACCCCTAAGGCATACTGTCATTCAAAAAAGCCCGGTATGCCTGAAACCTATGTCATCCTTGCTAACAGATGTCACCCCAATAAGTCTAACAATAAAAATGAATTAAAAAAAAAAAAGCCCAGGCACCTTCGGTCAACTCAGAGATGATCTAAACTCACAACCACTCGCTGGCTCAGTGCCCTGTTGGCTTCCACCACAGTTCTGAGGTCCTGAAAAGGTCTCCAGAAGCTTCCAGGAAACTTGAGACCCACCAATTGTTCACTTACAACATGGAGCAAAGCTATAAAGGACATGAATGCTTTATATCCAATTGGGTGAAGGGAAGCATTTTTGTGTCTGCCTGAAACCCTGACAGAGAAGCCGGGCCACCCAACGACTGCCACAATTAATTTCCCAGTGCGCAACGTCGCCTGTGGGGAGAGGAGGCGCCGGCTCATTTCTTATTCATGAAGTCACACCGCCAAGCTTCATTTGCATGAAGTAATTTCTGCTGCTGCTGCCCTGCCATAAAACAAATCCATTTCTCCCGCAGAACCTGGTCTCTTTACACCAAGAGAGATGAGTAAGCACTACACGCTGAAGGAACACACCCTTTGGACCCCTTTAATCTGAAACATGTCTGTAGCTAACAATAATTGATTTTATAGGAATAGAAAATACCTTGGACTCGAAGTCCTGCAATACGACTCTGCCTCCAGCTCTATTTGGGGAAGTGTGTTTAGCATTTCTCTCTGCTGGTCAAACACTGGGATTTTTACCACTAGTGGGGGTTGTAGAAGTATGGCTATTGCACCATTATCCAGACAAAAATGGATGGGAAGGGGGATAAATAGCCTGCCAAACCTGATGAGGTGACTTATTGGAAATGCAGATGACTCTTTGCATGACACTGACAACACAGTGATCCTGCAAAGATGTCCACATTCCAGTTGCTGGAGCCTGTGAATACATTACTTTACACGCAAAAGGGAATTTGCAACAGTGATTGAGGTGAAGGACCTTGACATGCAGAGAGAATTCTGGATTATCCCGGTGAGCCCAACCTAATCATATGAATCCTTAAAAATGAAAACGGAGGAACTTTCCTGGCTGTAGTCAGGGACATATGACCACCAATGAAGGATCAGAGACTTACAATGTCACCGGCTTTGAAGATGAAGAAGCCACAAACCAAGGAATGTGGCCAGCCTCCAGAAGGCAGAAGAGTCAAGGAAACCAAGTCACCCCTAATCCCCCAGAAAAAAAGGAAGTCCTCCTCTCATCTTGATTTTGAAACCCTGTCAGGCTTCTAACCTACAGAACTGTAAAAGAATAAATTTGGGTTGTTTGCAGCCCCTACGTTTGTGGTCATTTGTTATAGCAGCCAGAGCCAGTGAATACACCTGTGTCCAGGGTTCTCTCTACACGTCACCAGCTGTGGGACCCTGGCTGAGTCACCTCAGCCACCAGAAACTGTGTTCCTGAGGGAATAATATAAGTAAAGCATCTGAAAACTTGTAAGTCTTAAATTGTACCATGGAGTTAAAATTTTAATTATCATTAACATTATTATTCCGATTGGCTACCCTCTATGCAAGACAGCCCCTCAGGGGTGGCAGGGCATTCCAAGTCATGATTAAAACCGTTTAAGCAATTAATGCCAGCTTCCTCCTGACCAAATATTTCCAGAAGTGACAAAAATTTTCAAATGACAAGAAGTGCTTTATCATTTCTCCTGGCCACTTTTTAAGATCCATCCCAGATAGTAGTTGGAGAGGGATGCATCAGCTATTTATTGCCACAATAACACTATGCAGTGAGTACCCCAAAAGTCTATTGCTGAAAACAATAAGCATTTATTTCACAAGTCTGTAGATCTGTGATTTGAGCTGGGCTTGACTGTGGCTCAGCTCACTCTTATTACTGGTGGTCAGATAGCTGCTGGGTCAGCTGTTCTGTATATGCCTCTCACCCTCCCCAGGCTAGCCTGAGCACCTTCTCATGGCAATGGAATAGGGGTAACATCCCATTGGCCAAAAAGTGCCACAAGTCCAAACTCAGAACCAAGTTAGTGGTTCTGTAGTGAAAGAAAATGCCAAGATACATGGCAAAGGGCATGGATACTGTGTGTGAGAGAGAGAAAAAGAGCAAAGCAAACTGGAACATCATTATATGAGATTTATTAAGCACCTACTACTGTAAGCCAGAAACTCATCTAGAAAATATGGATATAAACATAACCTATCTTATACAGGAAGTTTACGTGCTAATAGAATGTCAAAGATGAGTTCTTATGGGGCAAAAGAATAGCATTCGATGAGCTCCTACAACATGCCAGGCCCATGGTTATCTCATTTACACCATAAATAGCCCTGAAAGGTGGGCACTAGGTTCATTCCTGTTAAACAGGCAGGAAAAGCAAGACTAAACAAGGTTAAGCTGTCTACATGCCCAAGTTCAAGATACCAAAATATAACTCACTCCAAAACCCCAGATTCATTGTTCTTCACCCTGGGGAGCATTCCTCCATTGATTCAATAGATATTTAAGTGCCTACAATGTGCCAGGCACTGTTCACATCTCCTTAGGAAGACTCATGACTTCTCCCTCTCAGCTTCTAGCAGACCTCACCAATGGCAAACAGAATCCCTACTCTCTCCCACGTTTACCCTGGTATGGGGTCATCATGGCTGAGAGATGCTAACTACCTCCTTAAAAAAAGAAAAGAGAAGAAACAGCAACAAAACCCTCTAGGAAAAACAATTCATCATCATTACCGTAACTTCTGGTTCACTTCAATCCTAGGTTCCCAGCCTTTTATTTATAGTGCCTTCTGAGAGGTTCCACGTCATTAATTGCTCACCATTTGGCCACTTAGATGAGGTTAGCACTCCTGGAGAAATCGCCCTGCCCAGGTGGCAGAGGCAGCTGTGCCTGCCGAGGGTGCTAGCTCTGCCCTCTCAGAAATATGACAACCCAGAGGTGGCCTGAGCAGGTGGGCTGGGTTGTATGGCTCACATAAATGAATGAACTATAGACAGGCATTGACCATGTGTTTATTTCAACAAAATAGATTTGAACTGATGAGAGGTTAAACTAATGGTTTAACCATAGTACCTTGCTACTAAATGAGCAAAAACCTTGGGGGAAAGCTACTTTAATAACAGAGCTGTCAACCTAGTGAATCAAACCTGGCTGAGCAGAGCTTTGTACATTGATTGTGATGTGACACTCAACAGTTCATGTCAAACCCAGATTATGAGCACTCGAGAGCAAGGACCTTTGCTTTCCATCTTTAGAACACAGCAGACAGTAGTAGCTCAATCGATGTTGGAGTGAATGAATGTGTACATGAGTGAACAGAAGGATAGGAGAATGAATGCACAGGCAGATGGATAGATGAAGGAATGGAACAAGATAAATATGGGGATGGATAGGGGAGAGCAAAGGCTTGTGGAAATAAATGAATGAATCTGTGATGTTTTAAAATTAAATAGAGTTGCACAGCATCTATGGGGGTGAGTGGGAACAGACAGAAAACATTTATTGAGTACCTTCTATATGTCAGCACAATGTATATATTTTCTCATTTAGTTCTAACTGTCCCTCTCCAGAGTTGGCTTAATCATCCTCTGTTTATAGACAAGGACACTGAGGCCCAGAGAGGTTACTTGAGGGACCAGACCAAAGAAACCAAAGCTCAAACTGCAGTCTGCTACTTCCTAAAGCCTGTGCCCTGCCCACGGGCAGTTGGGCGGGCTCTGGGGGCCTTGGACTCACCAATGAGGAAAACGAGGCAGGGAGAAGTAGAATGATTCGTTGACCCCAGCCATTGGTGGGCCATGTGTATGAAGAACCAGGGAGCTGTCCAGATCGGTTGTCCGGTCCTCCAGAGGAGCCAAGTGGTGATGGAGATGGCCTGGAGGGACTGGAGCCATCAGGGCAACATACACAGGGCGTGGAGCCCAGGCTTGAAGCCAGGCTGCCTGTGCTTTGAATCCTGGCTCTATTGCTTCCTCAGTGCATGTTCTTGGTGCCCCAGTTACCTTACCCATGCAATTACAGTGATGAAAGAATGACCTCAGGATGGGCTGATGGTATCTGGCTCAGAATATGCGAGCCATGGACATTAGTGACCGTTTTATGGTCAGTTGTTCCATGCTCCTTTATGTTGTTTGTTGCTCCAAACTTGGCAACCCCCAACTCAATGTGGCACTTGAGCAGAAGGGGCCCCATGGAGGACTTTGTGCCCATGCACGTTTGGGAGCAAGACCCGGGCTAATGGAGACATTCTGAAAGGGAATTACATTTTCCCTCCTTGGCTTTCAGGTCACAAGTTCAGGTGGAAACTTCACCCTTTAGTTAGCAAAATTCATTCACTCCCACCTCATGATTAATGACTCTTGAATGCTCAGAGCCACAGACTCTGGGGCCAGGGGCTGCAGCTGTTTGTGTAATGGTGGAAAAGTAAGGACAAAATTTCAAAACAGGAAGGGAGCCTGGGTAATCTGAGGCTGTGAAAAGCCAAGGAACAGCAAACACCTTAGACCACTCCAGGGAGGTTCCCAGTCCACAGTCTGAAATAAAGGTGCCCATCTGTCAGGGGAACGAACAATTTTTTTCCAGTATGTTCTGGTACCTTCAATCTCTGTCATGGGGCAAAAGCCTGGATGGAGAGGAGAAAGTTATTCATACTGAACACCTACTATGTGCCAAGGTTACGTTTTATTTCACAAATATTTATATGGCACTTAGAATGTGCCAGATACAGAGCTAAGCACCCTGTAAAAACAACTCATTAATCCTCATAGCAACTCTGTGAAGCAGAAACTATTATTGTTGTTATTTTAAAGAAGCAGAAAGAGAGTCACAGAGAAGGGAAAAAACCTTTCTCAATCTCAAATAGCCAATAACTGGTCACACCAGGATTCAACCCCTGATGTGCCCACATCGGAGTGGGTGCCCACTGGGATGGAGACTGTTTACCTGTGGTCCAACAGCAACCAACATCGTGGCTATTGTTCCTGTCCATGTTATAGGGGAGGGATCTGAGGCACCAGATGAAGTAATGAGGCACGACCAGTGAAATTCTGAGTTTACCCCATGTCTCAAACCCTGGGCCCTCCGCTTTGTCATGGGTACCAACCTGGCCTTAGGCTAGTTTCTTTTTCTTAGTAATCACTTCTCACAAGTTTCCTGGAATAAAGCAAATTGCACATCAATTTTGAAACAGATTTCTCATTAGTTGCTTCTTATAGTAGGCGACCTCCAAGATGGCGCCCAGCGATCCTTGCCTCCGGGCATTCGTGCCCTTGTGTAGCCAGCCTCCTCCCGCACTGAACAGGACTGACCTGTGTACCAAATGGGATGTTGGTGTTGTGATTTCTGAAGCTCGGTCATAAAATACACATTCGGGCTTTGGCCTTGTTCTGTCCTGAGTCACTTGCTTTAGGGGATGTCAGCAGCCATGTTGTCAGGACGCTCAAGGAGCCCTGAGGAGAAGTCCACTGGACTAGAAACTGAGGTCTTCTCCAACCTTCAGCACTCACATGCCAGGCATGGGTGTTTGTCACCGTAGATGTGGAGCCTCTGACCCCAGTCGAGCCTTCAGATGAACGCAGCCCTGGCTGCCATCCTGACTGCCCGCCTGAGGCACCAACCACAGCTAAGCCGCTCCCAGGTTCCTGACACTCACAAACCATGAAATAATAAACGTTTATAGTTTTAAGCCACTAAACTTTGGGGTGATATATTACATAGCAACAAATAACTAATCCCATACTTAAACATAAATTTTTCAACCTTCCGAAGGCGTTTTATTAAAATCATAAAAATCCTATGATTTTTATTAAAACAAAAAAATGTTGAGAATGTGTCAACATTTTAGTTGAAAGAAACAATCCCCTGGGGACTGTAATTTTCACCCAATGCCATAGCCCCCCATCTCTCTACCCCTAGTTTGTGGAGACATTCCCTCTTTTTAGCTTTTCTATTCCTGAAAGTCCCCTCTGTCTTTGGGTCTCAGCTGTATCCACTCTGTTAGCCGAGGAGTGGGAAAGTATAATCTCTGAATCCAATAGCAGATCTGCCCCTCCATTCTCCCCTCTGTCCCCTCCTCTGTCTCACGGGCCTCCCTCACCTCTGCTTAAACATCACCTATCAGGGAAGCACTGTCACTTCCCTCCCCCAGCACCGCCTCTTCTTCCCGAGTGTATTTTTTCTCCATAAATCTTATTACCAACACATGCACTATACACGAGGTCGGACAATTAATGTTGTGAACTCATCCTAGAAAAGTGCTACACACCTCAACTGCTGAATATCACTACGGTCACCTCTGAAGTACTCCCCTTGGGAAGCTGTGCACTGACACCAGTGTCCAGTCCAACAATTGTTTGCACAGGGCTGCCAACGTAAGCACAAGGTAGCAAGTTTGTGACCTTAACTGTCAGATTTTGGGCACAATGACAGCTCTGATGGCCATTCCAGAAAAAAAGTTCCAAAATTGCTTTGAAGGAGACTGGGCACTGGTGTCAGTGCATAGCTTCCCAAGGGGAGTACTACGAAGGTGACCGTAGTGATACTCAGCAGTGAGGGATGTAGCACTCTTTCTGGGATGAGTTTGCGAACTTAACTTCCGACCTCATATACTGGCTCCCTCATCACCTGTCTCCCAGCCATGCATTTAAGCCCTACGAGGACAGAGATGCAGCAGCTCCCGGAACATGGCTCCCTCTTCAGGAGGAATGAATAAATGGATGACCGTGTGCTGAATGAATAAATGAACGACAGCTTGTTCACGGGTAAGTACTCCTACGTGTTCTGCAGCCCAGCGTGTGATTCAACATATTTTAACAATCTCTGTGTCACCAGCCAGTGTCACCTTCTCCAGGCAGCTTTCCCTTTGCCAGCCCCAGTGGTGGGCCCCTTTCGTGCTCCCCCAGCGGGTTTGCTTCCATCTCTCATAGCAGGAAACACAGCACACTATGGTGGTCTGTGGCTGGCCTGTCATTCTCATTTGAGTCTGTTCATCTGGGCGCCACTTCACCCTGGCTGCTCAGTTCCTAATCGAGAGCCTGGTGCTCGTTTGCTTAACTAAATGAAGGGAGCAGCCACGGTGAGATAAGGGAAGAACAAACACATAGAAAACAGCTTTCCCAAGGGCACTCAGCTATCACAGGCTGAGCAGACAGCCGAGTTCATGTCATGACCTGAAGGGATGACAAGTGTTCCCCTCCCAACTGTCCAGCCACAGAGTTACCCACAGGTCCCCTGGAGACTGGGGACCCGCAGGCCTGCCTGTCCTGTCAGTGTAGTCCTCTGGCAGATGGGCCAGAGACGAGGCCCACTGGGGCAGAGGGAAGAATGGGGTGCAGTGGTCCTGGTCAGGAACCCCAGCACCACCATAAACCAGGGAGGGGTCAGCTGGGGTCTGCAGGAGGCTCACCAACATTGGGAGGAGGATTGGAAAGTGGGTAGTGGGGCCTCAGACACCAGCCAAGCTCCGTCCCCTATGGACACAGCCACCATGGGCTCTCAGGCTCTGCCCAGCAGCCTCACTGCCGTAGAAGGGGTATGCCAAGTGCAGGGCCAGCACTCAGGCTCCTGGGGCTTCCAGTGGTTTTCAACCAGGTTGCCCATCAGAAGCACCTGCAAAATATCTTGCAGTGGTTCGGGAAGCTTGCAGTGGGGTCCTGGTGTCTGTATAATTAGCAAATTCCATGGGTGACTGATGCATGAACCGGATTTAGTACTTGTGTGTTTAGAGCATAAGCTTTGCAACCAGACACCTCTGCGTTGAAACCCTGGCTCAGCTACTAATGATCTGTGCGATATTAACTCTCTGAGCCTCACTCTGCTCATCTGTAAAATGGGGACAGTTTATAGGGAGGTACGAAGATTAAATGGCATATCAACATTGCTTAGCATAGAGCCCCTACGTATTCATTAAGTGTACAGTAAGTTGTAGTAAATAGTAGCTCAAAGGAGAAAGCTTGGGGGCCCAGGAAGAATAAGAATCTAGGAGCCAAACTACTATCACTTATGAGTCAGGACTACAGAGAACCCAAGAGGTTGTGACCTGAGGCCCTGGACAATTAAATGAATGACTATTTGTAACAGGAAGCCCCCAGCCATGGGCACTTCCACCCACAGTAACTACACTGGGCCCCTCCCACCTCTCTCAGAGGCCTTGTCGTCTGTTCTGAGGACTGCCTTTTCTCGAGGACAGTCCAAGCTGGGGCTTATGTTAACACAGCAACTGGGTCAGCTGCTCATCTGCCAGGGGCCTGTGTCCAGTGGCCACTGCTCTACAGAGCCCAGCCTGGTCTGCAGGGGCCAGGCCAGTGTGGGCCAGCACTGCAGCTGCAGACCCTGCCCGAGGGGAGATTAAACAATTCCCCGCTAAGAGGATTTGTGAAGTACACAGCACGTTAACAAAGCACAGGCAGCTACGGGGCTAAGGTCCTGCTTTCTTTCCAGCTCCCACTCCTTTCAGAGGCAAAATAATTTTTATTCCTCAGAGCGAACAGAGAACTGAACTCCACGCTCTGGCTGGTATTCATTAAGTCCAGGGGCCCTCCCTCCAGGTCAGAAACGATGCTGGCTGGCAGGGATGGCTAATGCAGCAATTCTCCCAGGTAGCTCTAAATGGAGACCTGTCTCTCCAACCCCTCTCACCACCTGCTTCACCCTGAAGGCTCCATCTGGTCGGAGAAAACTGAGTCAGCCAGCTGGGGGCTTCCTGTTCACAGGCTTCGGGGAGCTCAGGGATGCCTAGCTTTTTTATAATAGGGAAATAACAAGTCATGTTTAATTATAAATTATGACAGTGTTTCATGTCCACTGTCATTATGCAAACATTACAGAGAGGTTTAAAGAAAAAAATAAAATCACCAATATCCACATCTTAGAGATAAACACTGCTGGTGTGTTTCCGTTCCGATTTTTCTAGGGGTACATACACACTTACGGAATCATGGGTGCAAGTATGTGTGCACCGTGCTTTTTTATGTCCTCTAAAACATCCTGTGATCATCTTTACTGTGTTAGTAGTAGCAATGGTGGCACAGATACCTTTAACTCCAGGACAGTACCCCATTGGAGGAGGAGGAGGAAGAAGGAGGGGGTAGGGAGAGGAGGGGAGGATTGGTAGCTTTCACTGTGGTTATACCGTGCAAAGTACTGAGCTAAGTGCTTTACATACCTCACTTTATTTTATCCTTGCAGCAACATTAGAGAGCAGTGCTATTCTTTTCAGCCTGCTTTGTACATAAATACACAAATGACAGCTCAGAGAGGTGAAGCAAAGTGGCTCCAGTCACAGAGCTGTTAAGGGGCCGAGATGAGACTTATATCCAGGTCTCTCTAACTCCAGACTTCACATCTGGAACTCTCAACCACTGTGCTGTTATGTGCCATGTGACATCTAACCTCTCCCCTATTGGTAGAAATACAGGTAGATATAATGGGCTGTGCCCATTATTTTCTAGTAGTAATAAAATAAATTACTGAGCATATTTGTCCGTGTGAGTTTAAGCATTGTCTGATTATACCCTTTGGAAACAAATTCTGGAAGACAAGGTTTGTAACTTTTTGGAAAGAAGAGCAAGTCTTTCTGTCTGTGTTCATTGCTAAATGTAACAGAGAAAGTAAAAATAGCAGTGGTTTAAATGAGACCGAGGTTTACTCTTAGACAAAGAAGCCTGGAGGTAGACGGACCTTAATATGGTGCACAGGAGGTGGTCAGGCTCCTTCCAGTTTACCCTCTTTCTTCCCTGTGGTTTTTAACCTCATAGTCCAAAATGGCTGCAAGAGCTATAGCCATCACATCCAAATTCCAGGCAGCCAGATGGAGGTTGTAACAAAGAAGGGTATGACTCCTCTCTTTAAGCATCTGCTGATACAAAACTTAGTAAACTTAGTGACATGCCCACATTTAGCTGCTGGGAAGTATAGTGTTTAGCAGGGTGGAAAGATGTACCCAACTAAATATTGGAGTTTTAGGACTGTGAAAGAAAATAAAATGTATGTTTCAGCCTCCCTATGGACCCATGGCAGGTCCCTCTCAAGAGGCAGTGAGAAAATTGTGGGCCTAGAAGTCAGGCGTGAACCGGGGGAAGAAAGCTATCTTCATAAGAAACGTATAATCACAATAGTTAACATTTATCCAGTACCTAGTATATCCCAACACTCCGCAGATAGTTCCTACGTCATCTCTGATCTCACAAGGACAGAGCTGAGAATCAAGCCCAGATGACTGTCTGTCATGTCCTGAGCACCTGCTTTGTGCATCTCGTTTTAGCTCCCGACACACAGGCCGTGGCTTTGCCTCTCAAAGTGTCCTGCAAGGTAGAGACTGCGACCCCCACTTCATGGACGAAGAGCCAAGGTGTAGGGAAAAGATACGAGATACTCAAATCAGCTTGTGAACGGAAAAGCCAGCACTCAGCACTTCTCTGTCTGAAACCAGACGTCCGCCTCTTCCATGTCACAATCCAGAGTGCTCCTTCCTATTCAACGAGACACCTGACTAGAAGAGACAGCAGAGGTAGAAAGACACCACGATGCTCACACTGTAGCATAGCCTCCTCCTTCCCGGCCCACCCCTCCCGGGCTTCGGGCACCACGGCTGAGTCTTAGAACTTGGAGGGTTTGCAGGTGGGGCTTCCATGACAGTGCCGTCTCTGGAGAAAGGACCGGGCCTCGCATCTTCACAGTCCCAAGGCCCTTCCCCCAGCTGAAACAGTCTCACCATGTCTCCTGATGGGGAAGGGGAGCCTCCTGAATGCCACCCACCCTGCCCAGGGAGAAGCAGAGCCCTGGAGAGCAGAAGAGATGAGGGACTTCAGGTCTAGGACAGCATTGACTGCCTGGCTCCTGAGAGCAGACATCCCTGATGTCCTCTGAAAGGTGGTATGTCCAGGTGACTCAAAGCATCTTGGGGGAGAAAAACCATCTGCTTTACCCCAAAGAGATGAGGACAGGCAGAGCCACCCTCCAGAGAGGAAGTTCTACAGGTTGGTAGCAGCTGCGACAATGCACCGAGGGTTTGACCCAGGCCTCGCATTTGATAAACTCTCAGTAATTGGCAGCTACTTGTACTTTAGTGTGTCGATAACAATGCAAAGATGAATGCCTGTTTATTAGAGTTATTATTAGGTGCCACTACTGAGTCCTAACCAGCTGCTCAGTATGTTCTGTACATTATCTAATTTAATTCTTACAATAACACCGTGGGGTAAGTGTCACGATCCCCACTTCAGAGGTGAAGGGCACACAGCTGAGAAGGAGCAGCCCTGGGTGTGAACCCAAGACCCTCTGACTCCAGCGTCCCCACCCTAACCTCTCCTGTGTCACCTATAAAGGCCCGCCTTAGCTGTTCTCAGCGGGGACACCCTCTCCATAGCCCCGCCCCGCCCTGCAGCGCCTGCAGAACCAGTAAGAGGGCTGACCAGTGCTCAGTGCACGGAAGTATTATCGTGGTGAATGAAGTTGGTTGCAGCATCACTGTATTTAGAGTAGCTTTTTGTTATTTGGTATCTTTTTAATCAATGGCTACAGAAAGCAAAATCACTAAGGTGGAGGAAGGAGTGGTCCCTAAAATCTGGAAGTTAGGATTTGCCAAAGTCATTGTGCTAACACAGCACTCCATGGAGAAACTGAGGCAGGGAAAGGGGCAGTACCACGTCTGAGGTCACTTAGTGACACTACCTGGTGTGTCTTTCCCCTGCTTCTCTGAAGTAGAGGAGGTGCTTCCTGTAGGCATTTTTCCAGATAAAGAGGCCCACAGAGGGCAAAGGGCAAGACACTTGCCCAGGCAGTATGCCTGAGCCCCATCCTCTGGCTGTTAAGCCCAGAGCCCCTCTGAGTAAGGTGGGTCCACCCCAATCCTGACAGTCCTCTCAAGTCCAGGACACAACACCCCATGGGCTGCAATTTTCCCTGGGCTTTCTGGGGTGGGGGTCCAGGAGATCTTTAGGGGCTGCAGGGTGCTGACTCAAGGATCGTAGAAAGTGCTGGATAGACTGACGTGGTTCTAGGTCTGAGGGACTATGCACATTCATTTCTTCCCTCAGCCCCTCACAGCAGGCTTCAGAGAGAAGAGCC
>PVJL010013170.1:0-24741 GCA_004026885.1 Lyroderma lyra | reverse complement strand
TTCTTCCAGCAAAAGGAGAATATTCCTTCTTTTCTAGTGCACATGGAATATTCTCAAAGATATTACACATGCTGGGACAAAAAGGTAGCCTCAGCAAATTGAAGATGATTGAAATTATACCATGTGTATCCTCAGACCACCATGTTTTCAAATTGGAGATCAACTGTAAAAGGAAAGCAGAAAAAAACACATTTACGTGGAAATGAAGAACAGCTCATTTAAAAAGGACTGGATAAAAGAACAATAAAACATGAGATTAAAAAATATATACAAATTACTGACAATGAAAATACAACATACCAGAATTATTGGGACAAAGCGAAAGCAGTGATAAGAGGGAAATTTATATCAATATAGGCCTGTCTAAAGAAACCAGAAAAATCACAAGGAAACAACTTAACATACCATCTTAAAGAACTAGAAATAGAAGAGCACACAAATCTCAATGTCAACAGAGGAAAAGAAATAATAAAAATTAAAGTAGAGCTATACCAATTACAGAACAGGAAGATTATAGAAAAAATTAATATTACAAAGAGCTGGCTCTTTGAGATAGTCAACAAAATTGAGAAAACCTTGGCGAGACTATTCAAAGGATGAAAAGAAGGACACATGTATCCATAATTAGAAATGAAAGGTGAGAAATTACCACGTATATCACAGAAATACATAGGATTATAAGAAAATCTTATGAAGAACTTTATGCCACTGAATTTAACAACCTAGAAGAAATGGACAAGTTTCTAGAACCTTATAGCTTAACTAGATTGAACCAAGAAGATCTCCATAATCTAAATAGACCAATTCATAGTGAAAAGATTAAAATGTCTATCCATAATCTCCCTAAAGGCAAAAGCCATGGAGTAGATCGTTTCACCAGTGAGTTTTACCAAGCATTCGAAGAATAATAAACACCTATCCTCCTCAGAGACTTCCAAAAAATTGAAGAAGAAGCACTACTTCCTAACTCATTCTATGAGGCCAACATTCCTCTAATACAAAGCCTGCAAACACAAAAAAAATAAAGAAATTAATAGGCCAGTAACTCTGATGAACAAAGATGCACAAATTCTAAACAAAATAATACCAAACAGAATGTAACGATGCATCAAGAAGATCACACCTCAAGATCAAGTGGTATTCATCCCAGGAGCACAAGGATGGTTCAACATACAAAAATCAAACTATGTGATACACCACATAAACAAAATCAAAGATAAAGGACGTATGACCATTTCCCATTGATGCAGAAAAAGCTTTCAACAAGACACAGCATCCTTGTATGATCAAAACCCAAAATAAAATAGGTATAGAAAGAAAGCATCTCAACATCATAAAGGCCATATATGACACGGCCTCGGCTAAGAGCATACTCAACGGGGAAAAGCTGAAGCATATTCCTTAAAATCAGGAACAGGACAGGGGATGCCCCCTGTCACCACTGTTATTGAATATAGTAATGGAAGTTCTAGCCACAGCAATCGGGCAAGAGAGAGGAATCAACGGTATCCAAATTTGGAAAGAAGAGGTCAAATTTCACTACTTGCTGATGACATGACGCCTTGTATAAAAAATTCCAAAGATTCTACCAAGAAACTATTAGAAGCAATAAACAAATATAGTAAAGTCGCAGGATACACAATAAATGTAAAAAAATCAACAGCATTCCTATATACAAACAACAAATCCACAGAAAAAGAAACGAGGGAATCAATTCCCATTGCTATCAAAAGAAAATGAATGAAATACCTGAGGTTAAAGTTAATGAAGAGGGTGTCACACTTATACACAGAAAAGTATAAGACACCTTTGAAAGAAATTGAAACAGACTTTAAGAGGTGGAAAAATATCCCTTGTTCATGGATGGAAAATTTAACACTGTTAAAATGGACATTCTCCTAAAGCAATCTATGTATTTAATGCAATCCCCATGAAAATCCCACAATCATACTTTCGTGAAATAGGGAAAGAATTAGTAAATTTATATGGAAACATAAATGACCTAGAATTGCCAAAGAAATACTACATAAACGAATAAGGCTGGTCGGATTACATTTCCTGACTTCAATAGATATTACAAAGCATCAATAGTCAAAACAGCTTGGTACTGGCAGAAGAACAGAAATATAGACCAATGGAATAGAACTGAAAACCCAGAAATAAATCCAAACATTTATGGACAAATAATTTTTGATAAAGGAGCAAAAAACATACAATGAGGAAAAGACAGCCTATTTAGTAGGTGGTGCTGGGAAAACTGGAATAATATATGCAAAAAATGAACTTGAGCTGTGAACTCTCACCATATGGACGAATTAACTCGAAATGGAATAAAGACCTTCATATCAGACCTGCAACACAAAACTGTATAGAAGAAAACTTTGGTACTAAACTTATAGACCTAGGACTCCAGGAAGACTTCATGAACCTGACCTCAAAGGCAAGGGAAGTAAAAGCAAAAGTAAATGAATGGGATTTTATCAAAATAAAAAGCTTCTGAACAGGAAAAGGTACCATGAACATGGCAAAGAGACAGCCAACTGAATGGGAGAAAATATTTCCAAATAAAACATCAGATAAGGATCTAATATCAAAAATACATAAAGAAATAATAAGGCTTAATAACAAAAAAACAAACAACGCAATTATAAACTAGGCAGAAGAACTAAATAGGCACTTCTCCCACGGAGAAGTACAAATGGCCAGCAGACATATGAAAAAATGCTCAACCTAATTAGCTATAAGGGAAATGCAAATCAAAATCACAAAGAGGTACCACCTCACACCTGTTTGAATGGCTATTATCAACAAGACTAGAAATAACAAGTGCTGGAGAGGACGTGGAGAAAAAGGGACTCCGGTACACTACTGTTGGGAATGAAAACTAGTACAACTGTGAAAGGCAGTGTGGAGTTTCCTTGGAAAACTGGGAATGGTGTTCCCATTTGACCCAGCAATCCGTCTCCTGGGGGTCTACCCAGAAAACCTGAAAACCTTTGTCCACAAAGATTTATGTCCCCCAATGTTCATTGCAGCACTGTTCAAGGTGGACATAACATGGAAACAAACAAAGTGCCCTGCGACAAATGACTGGATAAAGAAGCTGTGGTACATATACAAAATGGAATATTACTCAGGTATAAGAAAAGATGAAATAGTGTCATTTGCAACAAAATGAATGAACCTGAAGATCATCATACTTAGTGAAATACGTCAGACGGTAAAAACAAAGAACTGTATGATTTCACTCATATGCGGAATATAAAACTGAAAGGAACAAAGAGATAAGAAATGAACAAACAAACAAACAACCCATGGACATATTCAATAGTTCAATGTTTAATTGGGAAATGAGTGGGTTAGGGAGGGGAAAAAGTGGAGGGGGTGTGGGAGGACGTAGTGGAAGCTAATTATAAGGTGATGGAAAGAGAACTCACACTGGTTGGTGAATTTATTTTACAATAAGTTGACAATGCACTGTAGAATTGTATGCATGAAACCTATGTTATCCTTGCTAACAGATGTCACCCCAATATGTCTAACAATAAAAATGAATTTTAAAACTTTTCTCCAATGTTTTAGATGTAAAATATCTAACGAGCTTCATATAAGGCAGGCCTGACCAACCTGTGGCCCAAGATGGCTTTGAATGTAGCCGAATACAAATACTTAAAAGGAAACAACTTGTGGCATTTTTATTTATATCTTATGAGCTATCGTTAGTATTAGTGTATTTTACGTGTTACCCAAGAGAATTCTATTTCCAATGAAGCCAAAGTGATAGCTACCACTCACGTAAAGGATTGTCCTTTAGTGAAAGTGATAATTCAAAACACTTGTTTAACTTAACACTTCTATTCTACTCAAATTTCTGTTAGTCCTTTGCTTTTTGGTAAATCTTGATTAATCTTTAGCTTTTTCTTAGGAAAATTCTAAAAGATGACATACTTATGTTATTGAAATTTGATATTTCACAGTAATAGTGCCAGGTTATAATTCAATTTGAGAGTTGAAATAAAGTTAGATGTTAAATGATATCCAGCATAGTGATTTTTTTTTATGTGTCCCACATGTTCTCCAGAAGGTACTGTGAATTTGGGCAGATGATAGTGATTAGACAGCAATAGAGTTAATACATAAAAACTTGAGGGGGCTAGCAGGAACCAAGTTTAGCTGAGCTTAGTTAGCTACAAATAAAAGAACTCATATGGCTACTGCTCTCTCAACAGTGAACCTCATCACGGAAAACGAGCTTACCTGAGCTTGGCTAGCTGCAAGGAAAAGTTTCCTGTGGCCCGATTCTACCTGTGATTTTTTACAGGTGACCACATCTTGATATTGAAGAATCTGCCTGTACATTTTCTGCATAAGAAGAGCTAACCCAAAGTTCAGGACAACTGTGTGCCTTGGACCCTGCTACATTAATCTGCCATGCCCATATTTCTCTCTTTGAATAAAACTTTCCAACCTGGATTTTCAGATCCCTCATGAACTTTTCACATTCTGACAATAGTCAGGGGCATCCAATAACAAGAAGAGAAGACATTACATGACTAACTGTTGCTGATTCCACAAACTAAATATAACCTTTTAATTTTGTTGATGTTCATAAAAATCTCTTCAATGCTTGGAGGTTGCAGGGCAAGATGGTGACTGGATAGGAGGTCCCTAAAGTCTCTCCCAGAAATCACAATTAAAAGGCCCCCAGGATCCAAGAAAGAGGACTATGAGTGACACAAAGAGCAGCTGAGAAATCCATGTATTGCAAGTAAACACCTGAAGGTTGGAGAGAAGGGGGCAATTTGGAGAGAGGGGAGGGATCAAAGACAGATCGTAACAGGACCCGATCGGGTGTGACCATCCAGGAGCAGTGCAGTGTTTGGGAGGGGGAGAGGACAAGAGGTGACAAGAGGAAAAGACCTCGCAAAGGGGGAGAACAGTGGGTGTCGTTGGGGAGCTCGGCTGGGGAGAAGGAATATGGAGCGGCGAGTTGGGGACAGAGCTTGGGAGCCAGCCTCTGTAACTTTTGAGTGTTAGCAGGGCAGAGCAAGTACTCTGAACTGCACAGACGACATTGTTTCTCTAGGCTCTCTTGGGAAACACAACCCAGGCACGCACGGCTCCTTCACAGGCCTGCGGTTCCTGGTCGCAGCCCGCAGTGCCTGGTTGCGGCCCACTGCGGGGGCTAGACTGCTGCCAAACGGACAGCGCTGACACCTGCACTAAGCTGAGGCTTCCATTCCTGAACGCTGTGAAGGTTGACCTGCTGCTGGCGCTGCTTTTGTGGCTCCTGCATGGGGCTACAGTTTCCATACAGCCCGCTGCAAACACAAACTGTCTCCCTTTCTACCGCGGCGTCAAAACGTCTTCTGTCTTGTGTGCATGACGCTCGAATGCCCCTGGCACCTAAAATTAGGTTCAGTCCACAAACTCTGCCCCAACTATTTATAGCTGGAGCAGCCCTGGAAAGAAAGGCGGTTTTTATAGTATTCGCCCCAGCCAGCAGGGGAAGCCCTGACCCGCATCACTCAGCTTCCCCAGCAGAGGGCAGAAGGAGGAGTTGTCCCAGTGTGCCTTTTCTTGGCATCTTACCTTTCCTACAGCCTCCCCAACCAACAAAATGCAGGAAGTGAAGGGACCATGAGAGATGCACACTGACTCCAAATGTAGCAGGAGAACAGAAATAAGAAATAGACAAACCCTCTCTCCCAAAACTTGCCCCCCGCAGTGCCACCTTGTGTCTGCCCTACACCAAGACTCCACAAAAGTAACAATCTCGGCTTTCGTGCACTACTACTGAAGATAACGCACTCATGTCAATGAGGAAGAACCCAGCATACAGGATGAATTCCTTAAAACTGAAACTCCTCAAAAAGATCAGGAAATTTATCAAGACAACCTCTTAGATCTAGAAGTTGCTGGCATAAGTGACAGAGAATGTCAAGTAGCCATTCAAAAGGCTCTGAGAGAAATGAAAACATACTGGCAGAGCACCATGACTGATTTAAACGACATAAATAAGGAGATGAATAACATAAATCAAAACTCCATGAACAAAAGGAACAATTTAACAGAGAAATTCAAAACCTAAGGAAGATTGAGTTGGAAATGTGAGAGATAAATAGACAAGAAAAGAATTGAGAAACTAAATAATGCCATAGGAAACAAGGCCAACCACATGGAGGAAATGATTATGGATATTGAAAATCAGAACATGGAAACAGCTAAGAAAGAGGAAGGGAGGGTATATAGAAGGAAAAGGATTGAAAGAATTCTGCAAGAATTATCAAACTCCATGAGACAAAACAACATCAGGATAATAGTAATCGAAGAATGGGTAGAGCATTCTAACGAGAGCACACTCAAACAAATACTAGATGAGAACTTTCCAATCCTATGGAAAGACCTGGAACCACAAGTAGAAAAAGAAAACAACTCCCCTGAAAACAAGGACCCTGACAGATCTTTTCCAAGACACATGGTACAAAAGATACCCAAAACTAAAGAGAAAGAGAGAATTCTCAAGGCAGCCAGGGAAAAAGAACTCTAACTTTTAGAAGAAAACCCATCAGGATGGCATCCTATTTCTCAGCAGAAATGCAGCAAGCCAGAAGAGGGTGGAATCCAATATACTAAAACTGCAAAGAGAGTAAATTATAGCCAAGCATAATTTATCCAGCAAAATTATTTTTCAGATATGGAGGTGGAATAAAGACCTTCTCAGACACACAGAAGTTGTAGGAATTTGCCAGGACAAGGCCAGCACTCCAAGAAATGCTGAAAGAGTCTCTTCGACCTGAAACAAAACATCAGGAAAAATGAAACACAGTTGGGGCAACAGGAAAGAAACAAAAATAAAACAAATCAAGCAAAGAAATAAGTAATGGTCACAGGAAATCCTCCTATATCAATCATCACTCTAAATGTTAATGGACCGAACTCACCAATAAAAAGACACACAGTGGAAGACAGTATTAAAAAACAGAATCTACCTATGTGCTGTCTCCACTAAGAGTGAAAGAATGGGAAACAATACATCAACCAAATGGTGACCAGAGAAAAGCAGGAGTTGCCATACATATACCTAAAGAAATAAACGTGATGTTAAAAGGGATAGTAAAAGACAAGAACGGATATTACATAATGATAAAAGGCACAATACAGCAACAATTATACTTGACAAAAATTAATATATATGCTCCTAAACAGGATGAACCAAAATAGACAAAGAAACTACTAACAGATTTGAAAGGAGAAACTGATGAATACACAATCAATGTGGGAGACATAAACACCGCACTAACAGCCATGGACAGAACAACCAAACAGAAAATAAATAAGGAAACATCAGCACTGAATGACACGTAACAGCAATTGGCCATAATTGATATTGGCAGAACACTTCTTCCAGCAAAATGAGACTATTCCTTCTTTTCTAGTGCACATGGAATATTCTCAAATATATCCCACATGCTAGGACACAAAAGTAGCCTCAGCAAATTCAAGATGATTGAAATTATACCATGTGTATCCTCAGACCGCCATGCTTTCAAATTGGAGATCAACTGTAAAAGGAAAGCTGAAAAAAACACATATACGTGGAGATGAAGAACAGCTCATTTAAAAAGGACTGGATAAAAGAACAAAAAAAGATGAGATTTAAAAATATATACAAATTACTGACTATGAAAATCCAACATACCAGAATTATTGGGACACAACGAAAGCAGTGATAAGAGGGAAATTTATATCAATACCAGCCTGTCTTAAGAAACAAGAAAAATCACAAGGAAACAACTTAACATACCATCTTAAAGAACTAGAAATAGAAGAGGACACAAATACCAAAGTCAGCAGAAGAAAAGAAATAATGAACATTAAAGCAGAGCTATACCAATTAGAGAACGGGAGGACAATAGAAAAAAATGAATATTACAAAGAGCTGGTTCTTTGAGAAAGTCAACAAAATTGACAAGACCTTGGCGAGACTAATCAAAGGATGAAATGAAAGGACACATATATCCAAAATCAGAAATGAAAGGGGAGAAATTACCACGGATACCACAGAAATACATAGGAATATAAGAAAAACTTATGAAGAACTTTATGCCACTGAATTTAACAACCTAGAAGAAATGGACAAGTTTCTAGAACCTTATAGCTTACCTACATTGAACCAAGATCTCCATATTCTAAATAGACCAATTCATAGTGAAGAGATTAAAATGACTATCCATAATCTCCCTGGAGACAAAAGCCATGGACCAGATCGTTTCACCAGTGAGTTTTACCAAGCATTCAAAGAATAATAATCACCTATCCTACTCAGACTCCTCCAAAAAATTGAAGAAGAAGCACTACTTCCTAACTCGTTCTATGAGGTCATCATTTCTCTAATACCAAAGGCTGGCATAGACAAGAAAAATAAACAAAACTATAGGCCAGTACCTCTGATGAACAAAGATGCAAAAATTCTAAACTAAATGATAGCAAACAGAATATAGCGATGCATCAAAAAGATCATACCTCAAAATCAAGTGGTATTCATCCCAGGAACACAAGGATGGTTCAACCTACGAAAATCAATCTATGTGATACACCACATAAACAAAATCAAAGATAAAGGACGTATAACCATTTCCCATTGATTAAGAAAAAGCTTTCAACAAGACACAGCACCAGTTTATGTGGTCAAATCACAAAATAAAATATGTATAGAAGGAAAGCATCTCAACATAATAAAGGCCAAATACGACAAGGCCTCGGCTAACAGCATGCTCAATGGGGAAAAGTTGAAGCCTATTCCTTAAAATCAGGAACAGGACAGGGATGCCCCCTGTCACCACTGTTATAGAATAGTGTAATGGAAGTTCTAGCCAGAGCTATCGGGCAAGAGAAAGGAATCAAAGGTATCCAAATTTGGAAAGAAGAGGTCAAAGTGTCACTATTTGCTGATGACATGACGCCTAATATAAAAAATTCCAAAGATTCTACTAGGAAACTATTAGAAGCAATAAACAAATATAGTAAAGTTGCAGGATACAAAATAAATGTAAAAAAAATCAACAGAATTCCTATATACAAACAACAAATCCACAGAAAAAGAAATGAGGGAATCAATTACCTTTGCTATCAAAACAAAATGAGTGAAACACCTGAGGTTTAAGTTAATGAAGAGAGCGTCACACTTATACACAGAAAAGTATAAGACACTTTTGAAAGAAACTGAAACAGATTCTAAGAGGTGGAAAAATATCCCCTGTTCATGGATAGGAAAATTTAACAATGTTAAAATGGACATTCTCCCAAAGCAATCTATATATTTAATGCAATACCCATGAAAATCACACAATCATACTTCCATGAAATAGATAAAAGAATTAGTAAATTTATATGGAAACATAAATGAACTTGAATTGCCAAAGAAATACTACATAAACAAATAAATCTGGTGGCATTACATTCTCTGACTTCAATTAATATTACAAAGCATCAAGAGTCAAAACAGATTGGTACTGGCAGAAGAACAGAAATATAGACCAATGGAATAGAACTGAAAACCCAGAAACAAACCCAAACATTTATGGACAAATAAATTTCGATAAAGGAGAAAAAAACATACAATGAGAAAAGACAGCCTAATTAGTAGGTGGTGCTGGGAAAACTGGAATAATATATGCAAAAAATGAACTTGAGCTGTGAACTCTCTCCATATACAGAAATTAACTCAAAATCGATTAAAAACCTTTATATCAGACCTGCAATAATCAACTGTATAGAAGGAAACATTGGTACTCAACTTATAGACTTAGGACTCCAGGAAGACTTCATGAACCTGACCTCAAAGGCAAGGGAAGTAAAAGCAAAAATAAATGAATGGCATTTAATCAAACTAAAAAGCTTCTGCACAGGAAAAGAAACCATCAACAAGGCAAGGAGACAGCCAACTGAATGCGAGAAAATATTTGGAAATAACACATCAGATAAGGGTCTAATATCTAAAATATATAAAGATCTAATACAGCTTAATAACTAAAGAACAAACAAAGCAATCATAAACTGGGCAGAAGAATTAAATTGGCACTTCTCCTACGGAGAAGTCCAAATGGCCAGCAGACAAATGAAAAAATGCTCAACCTCATTAGCTACCAGGGAAATGCAAATCAATATCACAATGACTTATCACCTCACACATGTTAGAATGGCTATTATCAACTAGACTAGAATTATCAAAAGCTGGAGAGGATGTGGAGAAACAGGGACTCTTGTACAGTTCTGTTGGAATGAAAACTAGTACAACCACTGTGGAAGGCAGTGTGGAGGTTCCTCAGAAAACTGGGAATGCAGTTCCCATTTGACCCAGCAATCCGTCTCCTGGGGTCTACCGAAAAAACCTGAAAACCTTTGTCCACAAAGACTTATGTCCTTCAATGTTCATTGCAGCACTCTTCACAGTGGACATAACATGGAAACAAACAAAGTGTCCTGCGACAGATGACTGGATAAAGAACTGTGGTACATATACTTAATGGAATATTACTCAGCTCTAAGAAAAGATGAAATAGTGTCATTTGAAACAAAATGAATGAACCTGAAGATCATCATACTTAGTGAAATAGGTCAGACAAAAAAAACAAAGAACTGTGTGATTTCACTCATATGCGGAATATAAAACTGAAAGGAACAAAGAGATAAGAAATGAACAAACAAACAAACAACCCATGGACATAATCAATAGTTCAAAGTTTATTTGGGAATGAGTGGGTTAGGGAGGGTAAAACGGGGAGGGGCTGTGGGCGGACGGAGGGGAATTTAATTATAAGGTGTTGGAAAGAGAACTCACACTGGGTGGTGAACTTATTGTACAATAAGTTGACAATGCACTGTAGAATTGTATGCATGAAACCTATGTTATCCTTGCTAACAGATGTCACCTCAATAAGTCTAACAATAAAAATGAATTTTAAAACCTTTCTCCAATGTTTTATAAGTAAAATATCCAACGAGCTTCATATAAGGCAGGCCTGACCAACCTGTGGCCCAGGATGGCTTTGAATGTAGCCCAATACAAATACTTAAAAGGTAACAACTTGTGTTTTTTTTTTTGTTATATCTTATGAGCTATTGTTAGTATTAGTGTATTTTATGTGTTACCCAAGAGAATTCTATTTCCAATGTGGCCCAGGGAAGCCAAAGTGATAGCTACCACTCACGTAAACGAGTGTCATTTAGTGAAAGTGATAATTCAAAACACTTGTTTAACTTAATACTTCTATACCTCTCAAAGTTCTGTTTGTCCTTTGCTTTTTGGTAAATCTTGATTATTCTTTTGCTTTATCTTAGGAAAATTCTAAAAGATGACACACTTATTTTATTGAAATTTGATTCTTCACAGTAATAGTGCCAGGTTTTAATTCAATTTGAAAGTTGAAATAGTTAGATTTTAAGTGAAATCCAGCATAGTGATTGTTTTTATGTGTCCCACATGTTCTCCAGAAGGTACTGTGGATTTGGGCAGACGATAGTGATTAGACAGCAAAGGAGTTAATACAAACAAACTTGAGGGTGCTAGCAGGAACCAAGTTTAGCTGAGCTTAGTTAGCTACAAATAAAAGAACTCATATGGCTACTGCTCTCTCAACAGTGAGCCTGAACTCAGAAAACGAGATTGCCTGAGCTTGGCTAGCTGCAAGGAAACGTTTACTGTGGCCCGATTCTACCTGTGATTTTTTACAGCTGACCACATCTTGATATTGAAGAATGTGCCTGTATATTTTCTGTATAAGAAGAGCTAACCCAAAGTTCAGGGCAACTGGGTTCCTTGGACCCTTCTACATTAATCTGCCATGCCCATACTTCTCTCTTTGAATACAACTATCCAACTTGGATTTTCAGATCCCTCATGAACTTTTCACATTCTGTCAATAGTCAGGGGCATCCAATAACCAGAAGAGAAGACATTACATGACTAACTGTTGCTGGTTCCACAAATTAAATATAACCTTTTAATTTTGTTGATGTTCATAAAAATCTCTTCAATGCTTGGAGGTTGGAGGCCAAGATGGTGACTGGATAGGAAGTCTCTAAAATCTCTCCCAGAAATCACAATTGAACGGCCCCCAGGATCCAAGAAAGAGGACTCTGAGTAACAAAAATAGCAGCTGAGAAGTCCATGTATTGCAAGTAAACACCTGAATGTTGGAGAGAAGGGGGCAGGTCTGAGAGAGGGGAGGGATCAAAGACAGATCGAAACAGGACCCAATCGAGTGTGACCATCCAGGAGCAGTGCAGTGCTTGGGAGGGGGAGAGGACAAGAGGTGACAAGAGGAAAATCTCTAGGAAAGTGACAGAACAGTGGGAGTCGTTGGGGAGCTGGGCTGGGGAGCTGGAATTTGGAGTGGCAGGTTGGGGACAGAGCTTGGGAGCCAGCCTCTGTAACTTTTGAGTGTTAGCAGGGCAGAGCAAGGACTCTGAACTACAGAGATGACATTGTGGCTCTAGGCTCTCTTGGGACACACAACGCAGGCATTCACGGCTCCTGCGCAGGCCTGGAGTTCCTGGACTCAGCCCGCAGTTCCTGGTTGCGGCCCACTGCGGGGGCTAGCCACTTGCCAAGCGGACAGCGCATGACACCTGCAGTAGGCTGCGGCTTCCATTCCTGCCTGCTGTGAAGGTTGACCTGCTGCTGGCGCTGCTCCAGATGCTTGTGCATGGGGCTGCATTTGCCATACCACCCGCTGCAAACAAAAACTGGCTCCCTTTCTACCGCGGCGTCAAAACAACATCTTCGGTCTTGTGTGCATGCTGCTCGCATGCCCCTGGCTCCGAAAATTAGTTTTAGTCCACAGACTCTGCCCCAACACTTGGTGGCTGGAGCAGGCCTGGATAGAAAGGCGGTTTTTATAGCATTCGCCCCAGCCAGAAGGAGCAGCCTCGGCCCGAATCACCCAGCATCCCAAGCATAGGGCAGAAGGAGGAGTTGTCCCAGTGTGCCTTTTCTTGGCATCTTACCTTTCCTACAGCCTCCCGAACCAATAAAATGCAGGAAGTGAAGGGACCATGACAAATGCACACTGACTCCAAATGTAGCAGGAGACAAGAAATAAGAAATAGACAACCCTTCTCTCCCAAAACTTGCCCCCCGCAGTGCCACCTTGTGTCTGCCCTATACCAAGACTCCATAAGAGTACCAATCTGGGCTTTCTTGAACTACTACTGAACATAACACACTCATGTCAATGAGGAAGAACTCAGCATTCAGGATGAATTCCTTAAAACTAAAACTCCTCAAAAATATCAGGAAATTTATCAAGAAAACCTCTTAGATCTAGAAGATTCTGGCATAAGTGACAGAGAACTTCAAGTAGCCATTCTAAAGGTTATGAGAGAAATGAAAACATACTGGCAGAGCACCATAGCTGATTTAAACAACATAAATAAGGAGATGAATGACATAAATCAAAACTCCATGAACAAAAGGAACAATTTAACAAAGAAATTCAAACCCTAAGGAAGATTGAGTTAGAAATGTGAGAGATAAATAGAACAATAAAAGAAGTGAGAAACTAAATACTGCCATAGGAAACAGGGCCAACCACATGGAGGAAATAATTATAGATATTGAAAATCAGAACATGGAAACAGCTAAGAAAGAGGAAGGGAGGTGATATAGAAGCAAAAGTAGTTAAAGAATTCTGCAAGAACTATCTGACTCCATGAGACAAAACAACATCAGGATAATAGTAATTGAAGAATGGGTAGAGCATTCTACAGAGAGCACACTCAAACAAATACTAGATGAGAACTTTCCAATCCTATGGAAAGACCTGGAAACATAAGTAGAAAAAGAAAACAAGTCCCCTCAAAACAAGGACCCTGACAGATGTTCTCTAAGACACATGGTACTAAAGATATCCAAAACTAAAGAGAAAGAGAGAATTCTGAAGGCAGCCAGGGAAAAAGGAACCCTAACTTTTAGAGAAAAACCCATCAGGATGACATCCTATTTCTGAGCAGAAATGCAGCAAGCCAGAAGAGGGTGGAATCCAATATACAAAAACTGAAAAGAGACTAACTTGTAGCCAAGAATAATTTATCCAGCAAAATTATTTTTCAGATATGAAGGTGGAATAAAGACCTTCTCAGACACACAGAAGCTGTGGGAATTTGCCAGGACAAGGCCAGCACTCCAAGAAATACTGAAAGAGTCTCTTCAACCTGAAAACAAAACATCAGGAAAAATGGAACACAGCTGGGGCAACAGGAAAGAAACAAAAATAAAACAAATCAAACAAAGAAATAAGTAATGGTCACAGGAAATCCTCCTATATCAATCATCACTCTAAATGTTAATCACCAAACTCACCAATAAAAAGACACACACTGGCAGACTGCATTAAAAAAACAGAATCAACCTATGTCCTGTCTCCACTCAGAGTGAAAGGATGGGAAGCAATACTTCAACCAAATTGTGACCAGAGAAAAGCAGGAGTTGCCATACTTATACCTAAAGAAATAAATGTCAGGTTAAAAGGGATAGTAAATGAAAAGGACGGACATTACATAATGATAAAAGGCACAATACAGCAACAATTATACTTGAAACTAATTAATATATATGCTCCTAACCAGTATGCACCAAAATAGACAAAGAAACTACTAACAGATTTGAAAGGAGAAACTGATGAATACATAATCATTGTGGGAGACATAATCACCGCACTAACAGACATGGACAGATCAACCAAACAGAAAATAAATAAGGAAACATCAACACTGAATGGCACATTACAGGAATTGGCCATAATTGATATCAGCGGGACAATTCTTAGAGCAAAAGCAGACTATTCCTTCTTTTCTACTGCATATGGAATATTCTCAAAGATATCCCACATGCTGGGACACTAAAGTAGCCTCAGCAAATTCAAGATGATTGAAATTATACCATGTGTATCCTCAGACCACCATGCTTTCAAATTGGAGATCAACTGTAAAGGGAAAGCCGAAAAAAACACATATACGTGGAGATGAAGAACAGCACATTTAAAAAGGACTGGATAAAAGAACAATCAAAGATGAGACTTAAAAATATATACAAATTACTGACTATGAAAATCCAACATACCAGAATTATTGGGACAGAGCGAAAGCAGTGATAAGAGGGAAATTTATATCAATACATGCCTGTCTTAAGAAACAAGAAAAATCACAAGGAAACAACTTAACATACCATCTTAAAGAACTAGAAATAGAGGTGCACACAAATCCCAAAGTCAGCAGAAGAAAAGAAATAATGAAAATAAAAGCAGAGCTATACCAATTAGAGAATGGGAGGATAATAGAAAAAATGAATGTTACAAGGAGCTGGTACTTTGAGAAAGTCAACAAAATTTGCAAGACCTTAGCGAGACTAATCAAAGGATGAAAGGAAAGGACACATATATCCAAAATTAGAAATGGAAGGGGAAAAAGTACCACGGATACCACAGAAATGCATAGGATTATAAGAAAATCTTATGAAGAACTTTATGCCACTGAATTTAACAACCTAGAAGAAATGGACATGTTTCTAGAACCTTATACCTTACATATATTGAACCTAGAAGATGTCCATAATCTAAATAGACCAATTCATAGTGAAGAGATTAAAATGACTATCCATAGTCTCCCTAAAGGCAAAAGCCATGGACCAGATCGTTTCACAAGTGAGTTTTACCAAGCATTCAAAGAATAATAATCACCTATCCTACTCCGACTCCTCCAAAAATTGAAGAAGAAGCACTACTTCTGAACTCGTTCTATGAGGTCAACAATCCTCTAATACCAAAGCCTGGCAGAGATAATAAAAGTAAAGAAAACTATAGGCCAGTATCTCTGATGAACAAAGATGCAAAAATTCTAAACAAAATAATAGCAAACAGAATAGAGTGATGCATCAAAAAGATCATACCTCAAGATCAAGTGGTATTCATCCCAGGAGCACAAGGATGGTTCAACATACGAAAATCAAACTATGTGATACACCACA
Source organism: Lyroderma lyra (assembly GCA_004026885.1). Lineage (NCBI taxonomy): Eukaryota > Metazoa > Chordata > Mammalia > Chiroptera > Megadermatidae > Lyroderma > Lyroderma lyra. The sequence continues at coordinate 8,714 of PVJL010013170.1, read as the reverse complement.
TAAACAAAATCAAAGATAAAGGAGGTAAGACCATTTCCCATTGATGCAGAAAAAGCTTTCAACAAGATACATCATCCATTTATGATCAAAACACAAAATAAAATAGGCATAGAAGGAAAGCATCTCAACATAATAAAGGCCATATATGACAAGGCCTCGGCTAACTGCATACTCAATGGGGAAAAGCTGAAGCCTATTCTTTAAAATCAGGAACAGGACAGGGATGTCCTTTGTAACCACTGTTAGTGAATAGAATAATGGAAATTCTAGAAACAGCAATCGGGCAAGAGAAAAGAATCAAATGTATCCAAATTTGAAAAGAAGAGGTCAAATTGTCACTATTTGCCGATGACATGACGCCTAATATAAAAAATTTCAAAGATTCTACCAAGAAACTATTAGAAGCAATAAACAAATATAGTGAAGTCGCAGGATACAAAATAAATGTAAAAAAATCAACAGAATTCCTATATACAAACAACAAATCCACAGAAAAAGAAATGAGGGAATCAATTACCTTTGCTATCAAAACAAAATGAGTGAAACACCTGAGGTTTAAGTTAATGAAGAGAGCGTCACACTTATACACAGAAAAGTATAAGACACTTTTGAAAGAAACTGAAACAGATTCTAAGAGGTGGAAAAATATCCCCTGTTCATGGATAGGAAAATTTAACAATGTTAAAATGGACATTCTCCCAAAGCAATCTATATATTTAATGCAATACCCATGAAAATCACACAATCATACTTCCATGAAATAGATTAAAGAATTAGTAAATTTATATGGAAACATAAATGACCTTGAATTGCCAAAGAAATACTACATAAACGAATAAGGCTGGTGGCATTACATTCCCTGACTTCAATTAATATTACAAAGCATCAAGAGTCAAAACAGATTGGTACTGGCAGAAGAACAGAAATATAGACCAATGGAATAGAACTGAAAACCCAGAAATAAACCCACACATTTATGGACTAATAATTTTCGATAAAGGACCAGAAAACATACAATGAGGAAAAGACAGCCTATTTAGTAGGTGGTGCTGGGAAAACTGGAATAATATATGCAAAAATTGAACTTGAGCTGTGAACTCTCTCCATATACAGAAATTAACTCGAAATGGATTAAAAACCTTCATATCAGACCTGCAACAATCAACTGTATAGAAGGAAACATTGGTACTCAACTTATAGACTTAGGACTCCAGGAAGACTTCATGAACCTGACCTCAAAGGCAAGGGAAGTAAAAGAAAAATGAATGAATGGGATTTTTTCAAACTAAAAACCTTCTGCACTGGAAAAGAAACCATCAACAAGGCAAAGAGACAGCCAACTGAATGGGAGAAAATATTTAGAAATATCGCGTCCGATAAGGGTCTAATATCTAAAATATATAAAGAACTAATAAGGCTTAATAACAAAAGAACAAACAACGCAATTATAAACTGGGCAGAAAAACTAAACTGGCACTTCTCCTACGGAGAAGTACAAATGGCCAGCAGACAAATGAAAAAATGCTCAACCTCATTAGCTACCAGGGAAATGCAAATCAATATCACAATGACTTCTCACCTCACACCTGTTAGAATGGCTATTATCAACAAGACTAGAAATATCAAGAACTGGAGAGGATGTGGAGAAAAAGGGACTCCGGTACAGTGTTGTTGAAATGAAAACTAGTACAACCACTGTGGAAGGCAGTGTGGAGGTTCCTCAGAAAACTCGGAATGCAGTTTCCATGTGACCCAGCAATCCGTCTCCTGGGGGTCTACCCAAAAAACCTGAAAACCTTTGTCCACAAAGACTTATGACCTTCAATGTTCATTGGAGCACTCTTCACAGTGGACATAACATGGAAACAAACAAAGTGTCCTGCGACAGATGACTGGATAAAGAAGCTGTGGTACATATACTCAATGGAATATTACTCAGCTCTAAGAAAAGATGAAATAGTGTCATTTGCAACAAAATGAATGAACCTGAAGATCATCATACTTAGTGAAATAGGTCAGACGGAAAAAAAAAAGAACTGTGATTTCACTCATATGCGGAATATAAAACTGAAAGGAACAAAGAGATAAGAAATGAACAAACAAACAAACAACCCATGGACATAATCAATAGTTCAATGTTTATTTGGGAAATGAGTGGGTTAGGGACAGGAAAAAGGGGAGGGGGTGTGGGCAATTGGAGGGGAATTTAATTATAAGGTGTTGGAAAGAGAACTCACACTGGGTGGTGAACTTATTTTACAATAAGTTGACAATGCACTGTAGAATTGTATGCATGAAACCTATGTTATCCTTGCTAACAGATGTCACCCCAATATGTCTAACAATAAAAATGAATTTTAAATCTTTTCTCCAATGTTTTCGAAGTAAAATATCCAACGAGCTTCATATAAGGCAGGCCTGACCAACCTGTGGCCCAGGATGGCTTTGAATGTAGCCCAATACAAATACTTAAAAGGTAACAACTTTTGGGGTTTTTTTGTTATATCTAATGAGCTATTGTTAGTTTTAGTGTATTTTATGTGTTACCCAAGAGAATTCTATTTCCAATGAAGCCGAAGTGATAGATACCACTCACGTAAACGATTGTCCTTTAGTGAAAGTGATAATTCAAAACACTTCTTTAACCTAACACTTCTATTCTACTCAAAGTTCTGTTAGTCCTTTGCTTTTCGGTAAATCTTGATTAATCTTTAGCTTTTTCTTAGGAAAATTCTAAAAGATGACACACTTATTTTATTGAAATTTGATTCTTCACAGTAATAGTGCCAAGTTATAATTCAATATGAAAGTTGAAATAAAGTTAGATGTTAAATGAAATCCACCATAGTGATTGTTTTTATGTGTCCCACTTGTTCTCCAGAAGGAACTGTGAATTTGGGCAGATGATAGTGATTAGACAGCAATAGAGTTAATACAAAAAAACTTGAGGGGACTAGCAGGAACCAAGTTTAGCTGAGCTTAGTTAGCTACAAATTAAAGAAATCATATGGCTACTGCTCTCTCAACAGTGAACCTGATCTCGGAAAACGAGCTTACCTGAGCTTGGCTAGCTGCAAGGAAAAGTTTCCTGTGGCCCGATTCTACCTGTGATTTTTTACAGGTGACCACATCTTGATATTGAAGAATCTGCCTGTACATTTTCTGTATAAGAAGAGCTAACCCAAAGTTCAGGACAACTGTGTGACTTGGACCCTGCTACATTAATCTGCCATGCCCATATTTCTCTCTTTGAATAAAACTTTTCAACTTGGATTTTCAGATCCCTCATGAACTTTTCACATTCTGTCAATAGTCAGGGGCATCCAATAACTAGAAGAGGAGACATTACATGACTAACTGTTGCTGGTTCTACAAATTAAATATAACCTTTTAATTTTGTTGATGTTCATAAAAATCTCTTCAATGCTTGGAGGTTGCAGGGCAAGATGGTGACTGGATAGGAGGTCCCTAAACTCTCTCCCAGAAATCACAATTGAACGGCCCCCAGGATCCAAGAAAGAGGACTCTGAGTGACACAAAGAGCAGCTGAGAAATCCATGTATTGCAAGTAAACACCTGAAGGTTGGAGAGAAGGGGGCGAGTCAGAGAGAGTGGAGGGAACAAAGACAGATCGCAACAGGACCCAATCGGGGGTGACCATCCAGGAGCAGTGCAGTGCGTGGGAGGGGGAGAGGACAAGAGGTGACAAGAGGAAAAGACCTCGCAAAGTGGGAGAACAGTTGGTGTCGTTGGGGAGCTGGTCTGGGATGATGGAATATGGAGAGGCGAGTAGGGGACAGAGCTTGGGAGCCAGCCTCTGTAACTTTTGAGTGTTAGCGGGGCAGAGCAAGTAGTCTGAACTGCACAGACGACACTGTGGCTCTAGGCTCTCTTGGGAAACACAACGCAGGCACGCATTGCTCCTGCGCAGGCCTGCTGTTCCTGGTCGCAGCCCGCAGTTCCTGGTTGCGGCCCACTGCGGGAGCTAGTCTGCTGCCAAACGGACAGCGCACGACCCATGCACTAAGCTGAGGCTTCCATTCCTGAACGCTGTGAAGGTTGACCAGCTGCTGGCGCTGCTTTTGTGGCTCCTGCATGGGGCTACAGTTTCCATACAGCCCGCTGCAAACACAAACTGTCTCCCTTTCTACCGTGGCGTCAAAACATCTTCTGTCTTGTGTGCATGTTGCTCGCATGCCCCTAGCTCCTAAAATTAGTTTCAGTCCACAGACTCTGCCCCAACTATTTATAGCTGGAGCAGCCCTGGAAAAAAGGCGGTTTTTATAGCATTCGCCCCAGCCAGCATGGGAAGCCTCGGCCCTCTTCACCCAGCTTCCCCAGCAGAGGGCAGAAGGAGGAGTTGTCCCAGTGTGCCTTTTCTTGGCATCTTACCTTTCTTACAGCCTCCCCAACCAACAAAATGCAGGAAGTGAAGGGACCATGACAGATGCACACTGACTCCAAAGGTAGCAGGAGACGAGAAATAAGAAATAGACAAACCCTCTCTCCCAAAACTTGCCCCCCGCAGTGCCACCTTGTGTCTGCCCTACACCAAGACTCCACAAAAGTACAAATCTACGCTTTCGTGCACTACTACTGAACATAACGCACTCACATCAGTGAGGAAGAACCCAGCATACAGGATGAATTCTTTAAAACTGAAACTCCTCAAAAAGATCAGGAAATTTATCAAGTCAACCTCTTAGATCTAGAAGTTTCTGGCATAAGTGAAAGAGAACTTCAAGTAGCCGTTCTAAATGTCCTGAGAGAAATGAAAACATACTTGCAAAGCACCATGGTTGATTTAAATGACATAAATAAGGAGATGAATGACATAAAGCAAAACTCCATGAAAAAACGGAAGAATTTAACAAAGAAATTCAAACCCTAAGGAAGATTGAGAAAGAAATGTGAGAGATAAATTGGACAATAAAAGAAGTGAGAAACTAAACACTGCCATAGGAAACAGGGCCAAACTCATGGAGGAAATAATTATTGATATTGAAAATCAGAACATAGAAACAGCTAAGAAAGAGGAAGTAAGGGAATATAGAAGCAAAAAGATTGAATAAATTCTGAAAGAACTATCTGACTCTATGAGACAAAACAACATCACGATAATAGAAATCGAACAATGGGTAGAGCATTCTACAGAGAGCACACTCAAACAAATACTAGATGAGAACTATCCAAACCTATGGAAAGACATGGAACCACAAGTAGAAAAAGAAAACAGGTCCCCTGGAAAACTGGACCCTGACAGATCTTCTCCAAGACACATGGTAATAAAGATATCCAAAACTAAGGAGAAAGAGACAATTCTCAAGGTAGCCAGGGAAAAAAGAACTATAACTTTTAGAGGAAAACCCTTCAGGTTGGCATCCTGTTTCTCAGCAGAAATGCAGCAAGCCAGAAGAGGGTGGAATCCAATATACAAAAACTGTGAAGAGAATAACTTATAGCCAAGAATAATTTATCCAGCAAAATTATTTTTCAGATATGAAGGTGGAATAAAGACCTTCTCAGACACACAGAAACTGAGAGAATTTGCCAGGACAAGGCCAGCACTCCAAGAAATACTGAAAAAGTGTCTTCGACCTGAAACAAAACATCAGGAAAAATGGAACAAAGTTGGGGCAACAGGAAAGAAACAAAAATAAAACAAATCAAACAAAGAAATAAGTAATGGTCACAGGAAATCCTCGTATATCAAATATCACTCTAAATGTTAACGGACCGAACTCACCAATAAAAAGACACACAGTGGCAGACTGTATTAAAAAACAGAAGCTATCTATGTGCTGTCTCCAGAAATCCCACCTCAGCCATTAGGACAAACACAGACTCACAGTGAAAGGATGGGATACAATACTTCAACCAAATGGTGAGCAGACGAAAGCAGGAGTTACCATACTTATACCTAATGAAATAAACGTCAGGTTAAAAGGGATAGTAAAAGACAAGGACAGACATTACATAATTATAAAAGGCACAATACAGCAACAATAATACTTGAGACTATTTAATATATATGCTCCTAATCAGGATGCACCAAAATAGACAAAGAAACTACTAACAGATTTGAATGGAGAAACTGACGAATACACAATCATTGTGGGAGACATAAACACTGCACTAACAGCCATGGACAGAACAACCAAACAGAAAATAAATAAGGAAACATGACCACTGTATGACACGTTACAGCAGTGGGCAATAATTGATATTGGCAGGACACTTCATCCAGCAAAAGTAGACTATTCCTTCTTTTCTAGTGCACATGGAATATTCTCAAAGATATCCCAAATGCTGGGACACAAAAGTAGCCTCAGCAAATTCAAGAAGATTGAAATTATACCGTGTGTATCCTCAGACCACCGTGCTTTCAAATTGGAGATCAACTGTAAAAGGAAAGCAGAAATAAACACATTTACATGGAGATGAAGAACACCTCTTTTAAAAAGGACTGGATAAAAGAACAATAAAAGATGAGATTAAAAAATATATACAAATTACTGACAATGAAAATAAAACATACCGGAATATTGGGACACAGCGAAAGCAGTGATAAGAGGGAAATTTATATCAATACAGGCCTGTCTAAAGAAACAAGATAAATCACAAGGAAACAACTTAACATACCATCTTAAAGAACTAAAAACAGAAGAGCACACACATCCCAAAGTCAACAGAAGGAAAGAAATAAAAAATATTAAAGCACAGCTATACCAATTAGAGAACAGGAGGATTATGGAAAAAATTAATATTACAAAGAACTGGCTCCTTGAGAAAGTCAACAAGATTGACAAAACCTTGGCGAGACTAATCAAAGGATGAAAAGAAAGGACACGTGTATCCAAAATTAGAAATGAAAGGGGAGAAATTACCACGGATATCACAGAAATACATAGGATTATAAGAAAATCTTATGAAGAACTTTATGCCACTGAATTTAACAACCTAGAAGAAATGGACAAGTTTCTAGAACCTTATAGCTTACCTAGATTGAACCAAGAAGATCTCCATAATCTAAATAGACCAATTCATAGTGAAGAGATTAAAATGTCTATCCATAATCTACCTAAAGGCAAAAGCCATGGACCAGAACGTTTCACCTGTGAGTTTTAACAAGCATTGAAAGAATAATAAACACCTATCCTCCTCAGAGAACTACAAAAAATTGAAGAAGAAGCACTACTTCCTAACTCATTCTATGAGGCCAACATTCCTCTAATACCAAAGCCTGGCAAACACAATAAAAAAAAAGAAAACTATAGGCCAGTAACTCTGATGAACAAAGATGCACAAATTCTAAACAAAATAATAGCAAACAGAATGTAACGATGCATCAAAAAGATCATATCTCAAGATCAAGTGGTATTCATCCCAGGAGCACAAGGATGGTTCAACATACGAAAATGAATCTATGTGATACAACAAATAAACAAAATCAAAGATAAAGGACGTATGACCATTTCCCATTAATGAAGAAAAAACTTTCAACAAGACACTGCATCCATTTATGATCAAAACACAAAATAAAATAGGTATAGAAGGAAAGCATCTCAACATCATAAAGGCCATATATGACAAGGCCTCGGCTAACAGCATACTCAATAGGGAAAAGCTGAAGCCTATTCCTTAAAATCAGGAACAGGACAGGGGATGACCCCTGTCACCACTGTTATTGAATATAGTAATGGAAGTTCTAGCCACAGCAATCGGGCAAGAGAGAGGAATCAAAGGTATCCAAATTTGGAAAGAAGAGGTCAAAGTGTCACTAATTGCCGATGACAGGACGCCTTATATAAAAAATTCCAAAGATTCTACCAAGAAACTATTAGAAGCAATAAACAAATATAGTAAAGTCGTAGGATACAAAATAAATGTAAAAAAATCAACAGCATTCCTATAGACAAACAACAAAACAACAGAAATAGAAATGAGGGAATCAATTCCATTTGCTATCAAAACAAAATGAATGAAATACCTGAGGTTTAAGTTAATGAAGAGAGTGTCACACTTATACACAGAAAAGTATAAGACAATTTTGAAAGAAATTGAAACAGACTTTAAGAGGTGGAAAAATATACCCTGTTCATGGATGGAAAATTTAACACTGTCAAAATGGACATTCTCCAAAAGCATTCTACATATTTAATGCAATACCCATGAAAATCCCACAATCATACTTTCGTGAAATAGATAAAAGAATTAGTAAATTTATATGGAAACATAAATGACCTAGAATTGCCAAAGAAATACTAGATGAAGGAACAAGGCTGGTGGCATTACATTCCCTGACTTCAATTGATATTACAAAGCATCAATAGTCAAAACAGCTTGGTACTGGCAGAAAAACAGAAATAAAGACCAATGGAATAGAACTGAAAACCCGGAAATAAACCCACGCATTTATGGACAAATAATTTTCGATAAAGGAGGAAAAAACCTACAATAAGGAAAAGACAGCCTCTTTAGTAGGTGATGCTGGGAAAACTGGAATAATATATGCAAAAAATGAACTTGAGCTGTGAACTCTCTCCATATAGAGAATTTAACTCGAAATGGATTAAAGACCTTCATATCAGACCTGCAACAAAAAACTGTGTAGAAGAAAACTTTGGTCCTAAACTTATAGACCTAGGACTCCAGGAAGACTTCATGAACCTGACCTCAAAGGCAAGGGAAGTAAAAGCAAAAATAAATGAATG
>PVJL010013169.1:0-33508 GCA_004026885.1 Lyroderma lyra | reverse complement strand
GCACCCAGCCGGGTCAGCTGTGTTGTCACCCTGGGTGGTGGCAGACGTGCAGGAAGGCTCTGAGCGGAGACCACCCAGTTGCAGTGGGGCTCTCCTCCCCAGTGTTCCATGGCTTACCTTTCCTTCATCGCAGCTGCTTCCTGAGTAAAGGGGCAGCGCCATGAGGCTTCGTGGGGAGCTCTGAGGACGCACCGAATTGTAGCAGGGTCACTGCTTCAGGTGCATGGGGCTGTGCTGGCCTGCTCACTGTCACATGTTTCAGGACTTTCCCTTCAGCACGTTCACTTGCTCTCACGTCGCCGAAACAAGTAGAGCTGCTTATAGATTCTTTGTTCCTCGGGGTGATACACTTCATTAACCTGCGCCCATAGTAAATGATAAACTCTGAAAAGGAAGATGCCATGCTCTCATCTTGCGCCCCCACATTCTGCAGCCCTGGGGATGCAGGGTGGTTGGGGAGAGGGACCAGGACCAAATGTGTCTCTTAAATGGTTTGGAAATGCAAGAACCGATTTATTCCAAAGGAACAAATGGCTGTGGAGTGACCAGAGCATGTGCTTTAAAAGGTGAATTCTCCTTAGATCCTGAAATACTACCTTTACAAAAAACCTTTAATAACATATTTAAAGGTAAACATAAAATGCAATGCAGAGGAGCGTGCTCAGTTTTCTGTAAGGGGCTGCTCTGTGCTTTTCGGCTGTGTACGTTTTTGTGGGACACACAGGGTTTTGTTGGAGATGCCGCACCTTTGGAAATCCAAGCATTTAAGCCATTCTAAAGATGAGGCAGGCCACTCCACTCAAATAGTGTTTTAAATGTGATGTTACAGTTGGCAAAGAAAGGCCACTGACAGTAACTGCCATCCAGACCAGGAGGGAACAGCTGCCTGCCTGCTGAGATGCACACACCCGGCCCCCTGCCAGCCAGGCATCTCCACACCCAGCCTCCTGTCCTCCCTGCCTCCCGGCATCCAGCACTCCCAGCCTCCCTGCCTCTCGTCCTCCAGCACTCTCAGCCTCCAGTACTCCTGGCATCCAGCACTCCCTGCCTCCTGGCCTCCAGCATTTCCGGTCTCCAGTACTCCCTGCCTCCTGGCATCAAGTACTCCCGGCCTCCAGCATTCCCAGCCTCCAGCACTCTCTGCCTCCCAGCCTCCCACACTCCCGGCCTCCAGCACTTCCTGCCCCTCGGCCTCCTATGTTCCTGGCCTCGAGCACTCCCAGCTTGCTGACCTCTAGCACTCCCAGCCTCCCACACTCCCAGCCTCCCGCACTCCCAGCCTCCCGCACTCCCGGCCTCCACCACTCCTGACTGCAATCCCTCCCAGCTGTCCGTCACCCACGTGGGCTTGGGGGACTGGGTCTGTCAATGAATTCCTCTCCTCTGCATGCAGGAAGCATCCCTTACGTAATACTGATCGCATAGATGAGTACACCCACATGATTGGGCTTGTTTTAAAAATAATAATGTAGAAACACCCCCCAAACATGCTATCTTATATGTAATTTCTGTCTTATAAAAAGCTCTTGTTAGACAGGAATAGAAGGCATGCTTTGTAGGTGGTGGGCAGTGGTAACAGACCTGTACCCCACTTTCACCACGAGGATTAGAAATTCTGTCATTCGGACTGCAGGCAAGTCGGCGAGTTCTCAGCAAGTGCTGGCTTGGCCTGCTGCCTTGTGTGCTGTGAGCTGTTGTCAGGTTCTGGAGTGGCCGTGCTAGGGTGTCATGCGCTCAGACCTGGTGACTGACATCTGCACGGCCTGGATTGATTTCCTGTTTTAAAACCTCCCTATGGTGAACAGTTCTTTCCGGTCATGGTGAGGTAGGCCCGTTTCTTAGCATTTGAAGCCACTTCTTACTATGTAGTCTGATACGCCCATAGTCGTTGCTTCTATTAAGTGCAGTGAATGACAGTAGGAGCTTGAAATAATGCAGGCGGTGCCGGTGCATTTTACCTCTGCTCCACTGCAGAGGTTATCGCAGAAAGGGGTTTCATTTTATTTTCCTGTAAAACTTCACATCTACTGCAGGTAAATTATTTTGGCATTCCTTGATTTTACTGACTTTGTTTGATAATATTATGTTACACGTGGATCAGGAATTTATAAAACTACTTGACCTTGTACACAAAGTTAGGCCTCAGCTATGAAATCTGAATGTTGCATGCATGTCCCTAAGTCATCTTTTTGTTATAATCAGGATGTCAATAAGTAGCTCTTGTTACTTTTTCTCTTTTGTTGGCATTCAGACAATCCAGAAGTTACTTCTCAGCCTCCTGCTTACTTGTTCTGATGTGGAAGTAGAACAGAGACAATTCAGATGAGTCAGCTTGTTCTAAGTATATGTTATCTATTTGGCAATTTGGAACTCACTGGGCAAATTAATATTAGTTTTTGAAAGTTGCCTGGCTCAAACAATGTTTTAAGAAAACCTAGTAAATTATTTTTAACTTTGTACATGGAATCTACAATTCTTAAGCTATTGGGCCCCATAGTGGCATGTATCACCCTATCATTTTGTGTTCTTTACTTATGTGTAATTGTATTTACATTCTTGCGTAGGTCTTGATATTAGACATTTATCTTCTTTTGGTGAATGAGAATATTATTGATATTCAAAACTAGTCAGGAGAAAAAGATAAAAGTGTATAGCTGCATTTTCAGGAAATAATTAAAATCCTTGCTGTATCCCAGCATCATTAAATAATGCAAACTTAATAGAGAGTATGGTCGACAGGTACCTCGCAGTGACATTGGCGACTAGTGTCAGCTTACCTGGCGGGTTAGGCGCTAGGAAGTGAGCTCCCTGAGAACCTGGACTGTTTGTTCAGTCAGATCAATACTTTTCCACTGAAATACTGAGTCAACTTCCAATGTAAAAATTAAAGTTTTGTAGTCAATTACTGTTTATGCATTTTGAATTACTATAAAGTACACATTAGTATTTTCTTGGGCACCTAACTTCTGTTAACAAGGATTTTAATTTGTTAAGTCTTGTCCTGGGGCTGATATTGTGGCGACTGCTGGCATCTCTGGGCTAGGTCAGTACATTTTTAACATCTGTCCCTCTTGATTTATTAGGGTATAGTGTGTACAAAGTTGTTGTATAAATTACTGGTAATTAATTAATGATTACATAGGAGACTGTGTTAAAGTTTTGAAGTTACAATACCATTTGGTGAACTTCACCATTTGGTGAATTACCAGTATAAATTACTGGTAATTAATTAATGATTACATAGGAGACTGTGTTAAAGTTTTGAAGTTACAATACCATTTGGTGAACTTCACTGTGATAAACATTCAGTGGAGTCTTAGCAATATTTTTACTCTACAACATACTACGTCTCTACTAGTAACTTATATTTCATACTACTTTATAAATTACTGGGCACATTCACTTATGGAACCTTATTTTTTGTGCTGTGTAATAAATATTGAAATGATTATGGGGCAAAGTGTTAGAAATAAGGCTTATGTACACACAGACATCATAAAAGGCATATGTGGTGGTGTCAGTGTCGCACAGATAAGGGGCATGGATTTTCAAAGGAGAAAAAGACTGCATCTACCTGGTGAGACAAAACAGGACTCTGGCATTTTTAAAATTATAATGCATGTGGGGCGCAGTTCCCAAGATATAAATGAGCAGTTTGGAGAGATTATTCAAAATAGTTTAAGTATCAGATTGTAAGGAAAATATTATTTTATTCATATGTTATTTTTGCTACAACTATCAGTATAAAGTTATTTTTTGAATAACTTTACATGAAGTAGAAAAAAATTATTAGATGACAAAATCCCTGAGAATCCAGTGAAGGCAGATAGAACAGTACTTCTCAAGGCAACTTCATAACCCTTCCATCTGCCAGGACTGTCTCTAACTGGGGGCGCACAGGAGGGTTTGGAGGGAGGCAGCAAGCTCTGTTTGCTGTTTGTTTGGTTTTGGTTGTAAATTTCTGAAGTATCATTACAATCACGCACAGAGAAACATCGTCACTGATTTTTTAGGTAGGAGTCCCTTTGTGGGAATTCATTCTATTTTTAACTTCTCAGAACTTATTACTACCATAATCAATAATAATAGATAATAGAAATGTTAATAGCTACTATTTAAAGAGAACCTTGTGAGTGACAGGTACATACTGAAATGACAGGTACATACGAAGGCTGTCCAGAAAAACCCAACCATAAATGCCTCTGATTTTGATATTACATGGCTGGATGCTTCCCGGACAGCCCTTGGGAACTTACAGAGTGTCTTATTTAATCCACACTACAGTCTCCAGATGGACAGTATTATCTGCATTTTTAAATAGAGGAAGCTGAGAGCCTCAGTGTTAGTAAGTGGTGGAGTCAGAATTTCATCCCTGTTTCCTCTGGCCATAATGCCTGGCTCTTCGCCCTGCCGAGTCCCCCGATGGCTGTCACAGGGACTCAGCCTGTCTGTGTAGCCCTGCATTAGCTGGACAGGCTCCCACTGAGCCTCAGGGTCTCTGCAGCTCTGCATGCCTGATGCAGCATACAGAACTGAGTACATCTTTGGGAAAGTACATTTGGAGTCCCAGCTAGTGAGAGAAGACAGTGTTTTAATTGCTGCATTAAATCAGATTAGCCAGAAGGCTCAGGCAGCCCCTCCCAGCTGTCTTCTGGAGGGGACCAGTGTTGTGACAAGGGTGGTTCACCTGGGAGGAACACAGTTGCAGCAGAATGCAGTGTTCCATAACCTTAGTTCACTAACTGATTAAAAGTGCCCTGATACACAGAAGTTGCTGTTGCTTCATCCATGTGATCCACTTGCTACTGAAAGTGACACCTCAGCTCTTAACCCAAGTCCAGAAAAACCTGCTCAGGACAGTGCTGCCTTTTGTGTTTAATGAGGAGAGACTGGGACACGGGCCTGTGTTGTTTCCTCTTGGACAGCACTGTTGCATATGTCAAAATGCATAAACAAATGTGGCGTGGCTACTGAAAGAAAAAGACATGTTCTATGTTTATTGCAAAAATAACTTCAGTGAAGCAAGCCAACATACAGACAGTGTTACCTGTGATTTTATGTCCAGGTAACTGCTCGCTTCAGGTTCTCTGCCTTTTTTAGTTAAGAGTACACAGGGGTTAAAATTTTGTATTATGTAAAATGCACAAAATTATGAAACAGTAGTCAAGCACCCAGTAACCCATGCTTTCCCATAGTTGCCAGAACATTCCCTCCGCTGTGGGCTCCTTGCTGGTCCCTATCCCTTATCCCGCTCTAATGTGGATCATGACCCCTAAGTTTCTTAGGGGTCACTTCTTCATACCTGGAGCTGTTGAGTTCACCAGCTGATCTTGGCTGGCCCATCAGTCAGCAGTGGGAAGTCATGCATTCATTATATAGGTGAGCTCTGTTTTACTTTACCTGTACTTTACCTGCGTAAACTCAAAGCACACGCTGCATTAATCCTCACACAGGAAGGCTGAAATTATTTGGAATTTTTTAGTGGCAGATCATTTTCCTTCTATGTCTCTTTGAAGAAATGTGCTTGATGATGATGAATAAACACTGAAATAAAGCAAGAATGAGCTATATAAACCTATCGCAATAAATAAGTGAGTGAATGTTAATCAGATTTTTCTTCCATCTGGGAGAGAGCTGAGAAGTACCCCATGACCACTGTAGTGTCAACCCAAATTTGATGTTTTGGTAAAGAAACAGTTTGGTGATTTTTGGAGAACGTGTTCGGGACAACTTGAGTTTCTGTATGTTCCTCAGTGATCCAGGCCCAAACACCCCACGTCCCCCGTGGGCTTGCCAGCTGTCCCTCCTGTGAGTGAAGCCGTGACGTCCTGAGGTGTTCAGGCACACTGGAGCCCTCTCTCTTCTGTGACCCATCGCAACCCCTCTTCCATCGTGTCCTCCTTTTAACCATTCTAATTAGAGCTGTCTTCTCTTTAAAAATCTTCTTAAACAGGTGCCCCATGGTTTGTTCATTTGTTCAGTTCATCCTTAGACCTTTGAGGACTCGCTCTGCTGAGCATCTTGATGACATCCAGGGGTGCACAGGAGACATCAGAGATGCCCCTTGGGTGTTGTTGCATGGTCCACCAGCCTGTGTGGCAGCCCAAGGCTGTGATACACGTGTGCCCGGGGCCTTCAGGTAGACGGGCTGGAGGAGGCTGTGATATAGGTGTGTATGGGACCTTCAGGTAGACAGGGCCTAGAGGCTGCGGCGTGGGGCTCTATCACAGAAGCTTCCTGCAGAGAGGTGTGTATGGCATTATCCTTGAAGGGTAAATTATGTGAGCTTGGGAGAGCAGGCAGGCATGGTTGTCTGGGCAACACAAGCCACATATTCGCAGAACTGCAGAAAGTTCCAGCTCCTGCGCCCAGTCAGTAGACACACTCAGCCTGTTGCAGTCCCCTATTGAAGGACCCAGATCAGGTGCTTCCATCTCCAGGAAGGTGCTCTGAATCCCTGGGCACCTGCTGGTCCTCCTCTCTCCAGAAGTGACTTTTCCCTGGTCCCCTGAATAGCTTTGTCATGTTTGGTAAGGAGCTCACAGCCTTTCTCCCCAGAATGCAGTCCTACACATAGCTATCCTGCGCCATGGGAATGGTCTTGAACTTGTCTTTGAGCTTGTGCCTGGCACAATACTTACAATACTGCAGACACTTGTTTGGTGAATGAGAGAGTAAGATTCTGTCTGTTGAGATGGGCGTGTGCTAGCAGAGACCCCGACACACAGAGTGAGTGAGAGCGAGTCGAGTGCATGTCTCTGGCATCCACTAACACCATCCATCAGCTGCTAGTACCCCAACAGCCAAATCACTCTTGGTTGGAACGATGTGGGTATAATTCAGTAGGTTTTTTAGCAACTGCATGCACGTCCTTTGTGCTGCTTGTCACCGTGCGACAGTGATGCACCTCAGTAGTAAGGGTGATGTTTCACGGTCTGTGTGTCCATGATGGCCACACTCATGTTACTGGCTCATTCTGAAGCGGTAGGTTTTCTGCATTTCTGATCCATTCTCCAGAGGTGCTTGCTTTTCACTTACCTTTTGGAGAAGCTTGTGGATTTGGATGCACACACAGTGGGTATTATTTGCACGTAGAGATGGTTGGCATTTGTAGTAAAGGCGGCGAGAGGCCGCTGATGCAGCTGGTGCCTGTCAGTTCAGAACGTGGTCACAGCCTGCATGGTGTGCTGGTCTCAGCAGCTGTGTTCCTCCAGGGAGCCGTGTGGCATGTGGCACGAAACAAGGGGTGCTGCAATTTCCTAACTCGTCATGCGTGTAAAATATTGGAGAATTCGCTGTTCCTTTCCTAACAGCATTCCAGTTGGACATCTAAATGGCAACTGAAAGGCTACGATCATGTTGGCAAAAGTATATGCTTTCATATTAAGAATTGTACATAAATACTGGTTAAGTACAGAAAAAATTGTAAACTTTGATCATTCCTGCAAAGTATATTTTTGATTATTTGTTACTAATTTATATAAATGTATTTAAAATCATAGTATTTTAATTACAGAATATGGGGAAATACAGAAAAGTAGAAAGAACACATATTTATATTTCAAATTCCCCAATCTCTGTTAACGTTTTGTCTTGTTTCCTTTAATTTGTGAGACTATTGAACTGAAATACACAATTCTGTGTACTGCTTAATATTGGAAAATTTGACTATGCTACTTTGAGTTCTTAATGGATTATACTTCAGTGAGTGAAACACCAGGTTAGTATTGCTAGTTTTTTTATTTTTTTAATTATTTTTTTAATTCATTTTTATTGTTAGACTTATTGGGGTGACATCTGTTAGCAAGGATTACATAGGTTTCAGGCATACAATTCTACAGTGCATTGTCAACTTGATGTATTGCTAGTTTTTTTAACTTGTTTTGTTCTTTGCTATGATAAATGACATGATAGTACACATTTTATAAAACTTTTTCAGATTTCAGATTCTTAGGAAATATTCACAGTGGAGAATGTATAAGTGAGAGAATTGAATTTCCCAAATGCTTGGTAAATGCTGCCGGTTGCAGCCTGTGAGCTTTGTACACTTGCGCCGGCGACAGGTAGGCATCAGTGACAGTAATCTTGGGGAGCGTGCTTCAGTTTAAGGGCACTGGTGAAGAGAGGTCCTCGCCTGGACCAGGCGCCCACTGGGTACTGGCAGGGAGGAGGCCCTGCCCATGGGGACTGCAGAAGGCAGTGAGAAGGAAGGGAGGACCTCCTGGAGGTCCGGTCTGACCTGGCTTTTGAAAACAACCGGTTTTTGAATGTAAAGCTGAGTAGGGAAGATACAAATTAATAGCATGTTATCAAAACTTTTTTGTGAGAAGCAGCAAGTCAGAAAGTGGATGACTACTTTTACTTTTCAAGGCCAAGGGGTGACCTGCCCTGTTGTTTTGTGGAAGTCTTAGTGTGAACAATGGAGGAGCAGAGTCTCTGGGGTGGGGGTGGGGTGGAGCCAGGGGTGGGTCTTGGTTGGGGTGCTCAGAAACCTGAGGTTCCTGTGGACATTTCCCCCAGGACTTTATAACTATGTCACTGCCAGCAAGACCTCTAACCTCTGTGGGTATTCCAATGTTCTCCACTATGAGAAGAGTGATGGTCCTCGTCACCTCCTTGCCTCTGGGGGTAGTGTTGGAATTCATGAGTTGGGGCTGAAAAGCCTCCCACAATTTCCCTTAGAGAATGCTGGAATTATCTAGGAGTAATAGCTCATGCTTTTCCTTCCCTGTCTCTTAGTAACACTCAGGAAAGACTGAAGCAGTAGAGGTTGTGGTGGTTGTTACATAATAAAGGAGTCACATCTGCCAGGAAAAATGGGAGGGACCACAAGCCTGAGTCAGAGAGTTGGCTCTGACTCATCTTTAATGGAGGCAGTGGGAGGCTGCATGCTAGCAAGTGAAGTATCACTGCACAGAGAGTGCACAGAAGTGGGAGGAGAGCACTGAGAGTCCCCATCTCCCTGGCAGAGAGGGAGGTGCCCAACATGCTCCGATGTCCTGCGGGGGACCACGTGGGTGGGCAGTCACAGTGCTTGATGCCACCACCTGTGTGTGCACACGGAGTCAAACGAGCGAGATGAACGTGCTCTCAGTGACGTCCAAGTCGCCAGCCAGCGGACTGTCTGGTAACACGGGCAGCACATGCTGTATTGATTCGGTCACTCAGGTAGAACACACTCTCTTGGTTTTGATTGATGTCTTGATTTAAAAATTTCAGTCTTGAAAAGATTTCTTCTTGTCATCCTGTAGGTGACCAATTTCTAAATAAAGCTATTCTCAGGGATAGAAAAAGCCAACCTCTGGTGGCTATGGTCCTGCCCATATTTACAATAGAAGTGCTTTCTTCATTTAGACTCCTTCACTTATGTACCTAAGTAAACAGTATGTGAATGTAAGCACTTCTGTTTGATGGTGGCTTCACAGTGCTTTGAGGAGGCACAAAGTGCATCACTTAGTGGTATTTGAGAGCTGTTTTCTTCACTTAATTTTCCCCAGGCTTTTGAGAGTGGAAAATAACAAGCTCTAAATGTCAATTATACTTTGCAATATTAATTTGAGCTAAATGTTCTCATTCATCATTTAAAAATCAAGTCCATTAAGAAGCAGCAAGTGGTATTAACCCCCTGGTTTCAGCCCATAGCCTGGAAGGAGGGTTCAGAGGTAGGCTGACCTTGCAGGGACAACCATTCTCAGAAGATGAAGGTGGTGATGTCCAAAGGTGACAGTGGTGTGGGGAGCAGGGGATGCTCCCTGATAGTGCAAGCTTCTGGGCAATTGCATGAATCTCCCAGAGAGATGCCCATCTCTCCTTCTGTCTTCATCTTCTGTCTCTCCTTCCAGGTAGCCACACTGGGCAGGCAGGTCAAACATGGATAAAGTCTCTAGCAGAGAGGGTGGGGGCTGTGGAGGAGGCGGGCAGGGGCTGCATTCCAGGTGTCTTCCTTCAGTGCCAGCTGAGGCAGGAACTGCACAAATGGGAAGTTTGTTCAGAAGAGGGTGTGGGTAGACCTGTGCCTTGCACAGCAAAGGGCATGCTGCAGTGCTTGGTGAGAGCCAGATGCCAGATTGCAAGTCCTTTCCTACCCTCCAGATACGATGTCAGCTCAGAGCCTAAGGGACCCCATTGAGCATGGGAGCATTGTCAGACAGGGAGGGGGAGCCACTGGGCAAGGCTCTATGGAGAGAACAGCGACCTGGCTCCCACATGCAAGCTCACATGCTAAACCACTCCTTTAGCAACCCTCATATTCACACACAATGAATTCATTAAGTGGTCTGAATGGGAAAGCTAGAGTGGTGTAAACGTCCCTGACATCTTCAGTGTTCTGTTACTTTGATATCCAGTTTGGATGTGAAAAATAAATAATAAAGCCCCTGAGAGAGTCCATGAATGAGCTTGGGAGCAGAACCTTGGGATGGGTATGGGGCAGGTGCACCTGCTGCCTCCTGGTTGTGTGACTCAGCCTGTCTTGCCTGTCCTGACTGTGCTAATATGCCATCATTGCAGTGACCCTGCCAGGAGGCCAGTGAGGAGCTGTGTCCTTGGTTCAGCTGGTGGCCTTGAGGTGGCTGATGCTCCTCTCTAGTTCGCATGTGTCTGTCTAACAATGCCTGAGTAGCTTTTAGTGAAGGATTATGTGATTCAACAAAGGACTGGTTGAGGCTACCCCGAACACTATGACTAACTAATGTGGCGTGCCTAACAGTTCAGCACACACAGGTAGCTGTCACCTGCTCTTAACTGACCTGCAATCTCTCCATACTAGCACTATTTATTTTACACTTCACTCATTTCTCATTTACTGGCTACCTACTATGTACCAGATACTGTTCCAGGTGCCTAGATACAATATAAAGTGCCACCAGATGTGGCCCAGTCCTCATAGAACTATATCCTGAAAGGCACACGCTAATCAGACAGGCAAATCACATTCTGCAGAGACTGCAAAGGGAGGTAATGGGTAGCTATTCAGGACACTGAACATGGGTGGCCATTGGTGATCATGAATTCTCTATGACTACAGCTAGGCAGTAGGTTGTCATCCTCCTGACGAGACAATCTTCTCATGCCCATCCGTGACCCATCTCATCCGCATGGCCTTTCCCAGACTGCCCACCTTTGGAGGCTCATTTTTCACCACCTTGTAACTTAACACTCTCCACCTCCTCACCTTCTAAGATGGGCTCCTCCCCTGATGGCCTCTGAGTCATCTTGTTTCTAGGAGCAAAAAATGAGGCCTTCTAATTGGCTTCCAAATCTGTCTGTCTCAAACTGGCTTTATTCTCTGGGCCTTCAGCCCATGGGGCTGTGGGCCAGGAGAAATGCCCTCAGAGTACTATTTAGACAGCGGGGAGGGGGGATGACCACTCAGAAAAACACAGATGGGTATAGTCCTGCCATGACTATGAGGTAGGCAAAACCTCTGGTACAGGAGGGGCAGCGTGTGATGGTTAGGCACAAGACAGCAAGGCACACATGAGCTGGTCTGTGCAAGTGACAGGTCAGGGTAGCAGTCAGATGGGCACAGAGCCACATATTGATGACAATATGAAGTTCTAACATGACCTCTGGCTGTAGTGGTTTCCTGCATCAGGAACAGGTCACATTAGACTTCCCTCACCAGACCAGGCAGGAGTTGGAGGCATGTACACAGCAGAGGTGTGAAGTTGAGGACGGTCAGCAGAAACTGCTCAGGAAGTCTTCTCATAACTTCCTTATGGCTTTTGAAATAATTACAACCTCTAACACTGCACTAAAAGGAGGTCACATCTCACAACACTTTGGAAGACGTGATAGCTGTTTCCAAGTAATTAAAGGGTTGTAGTACTAAAAAGCAGCATACCGATTGTTCAGGACTCCTGAGGGCAAAGGCAGAATGTTTTCCAATTGAAGTCTTCTGACAGTGGGCGCTGTGTGAAAGTGGAATGGGTGACCCTGGGAGGCACCGCGTGTGGCAGTGCTCAGAGGCTGTGGGGCCTTCTGTCAAGGATGAGCACACGTCCATGCATCAACCCTGGGCTCCCTCCTGCTTCATAATTTTTAGAGTGAACTTTCCCAACCAGAAAAATCTCAAGAGCACAGTGGTTTTGAAACATTTTAGTGTGAAAGACGGTGTTTTTATAAGTACCACCACAAAGCATTTAAGAAATAATGCAACTGAAAATTGCACATGACACTTTAATTTCGATTTTTTAGCTGCTATGCTGGATTTTCCTAGCAGACATTGAAAATGCTGGTGGTATGCCTTAGGAAAGGAGTCGGAGGCTGAATAAAAATGTGGAGAGTCATTTATTTTTAACACCTGATGTTTCAGATATTTTGTTGAGAATTGCGTAAGTGTAGTTCTCAACTGCAACATAAGTCATACATTCCAGGTACCCCTTCACACAAGACAGACACCTTCTGGGCATGAAGCAGGGTTCCAGCGGGTGGTGGAGAGAAACGGGGGCTGTGTGCTCCTCTTTTCCGTGTTGACTAAGAGGGGCTCTCCACACAGAATCTTTCCCTGGTGTGTAGCTTCCGGAAGCTGAGGGAGGTAGCACAGTCACTGGAGGCTAATGTCCAGCACGGCTGCTGTAGGACCGGCTTGTGTTCTGAGCGTGTCTCCTGTGGTGGCGACGCCATCGCTGTGTGACATCATCGCCACACACCTCGGCCAGGCACCCCACAGGTGACAGTCGGGGCTGGGCTTCCGCAGGCCGGGCCGCAGAGTTCCCACCGCCATCCAGGCAAAGACGTGGGCAGCTGCAGAGGGAACCCTCCAAGGCTCCCCCCTCTGCGGTGCACCTGCCTGACTCGGCTTCCACGGTGAGGTGACACGAGTGAGTTCCCGGGACCCAGGACCGGGGCAGGGCTGGAACCCCTATCCCCCAAACCCACGGAGGCGTCCGGGTCAGTCTGCTAAGCTCTGATGAGAGACCTCCGCGGCTACTTGTCTTCTCTCTTCCAGTGCCTTAAGTCCCAGGTCTTAGTCACCAGTGAACTCAGCAATGAAGACTGGCCCCCCGGAGGCCCCACCCCACCGCACCCCAATAAAAGCACAGCCCCGGGCTTTCACTCAGTGAGGACTCACCAGGCCTCCTGGGCCTGGCAGTCACACACACCTTCACCCCAGTTCCCTGAGGTTCGCCACTGCAGGGCATCCGGAGTGGTGTGCGAGCCACCAAGGTCCATCCGGTGTCGCAAGGTTTGCGAAGGGGACAGTCTGTGGGATGCGCAGGGTTGGGAAAAGCAGCGCCGCCCCGCGCTCCAGGCCACATCAAGGCAACTGCGGCACCCTGCGATGTCGCGTCAGGTGCTGTGACGTCACGGGCACGCGCAGTGCGGAGTCGACCTGCTCCGCGTGGGGGCACCGCGCAGCAAGCGTCTAACTGGACGGGAGCGAGGCAGCGGCCACCCCACGGGGCAGGCACGAGACATGGTGTCGCCGTTCGCGCGCAGGCCAGCCTTTGGCAGACACGTGCGTGCGTGTGCGCGCTGGGTCCTCTTTGCGTCCACTCAGGTAACTCGGGCACCCCGCCATGCTGTCTCTGTGAGGAGACGCACAGAGATGTGCCAGGTACGGCCCGCCCTGCTTGCCAGCCACAGGGGACAACCGCACCACGCGCTAGCCTAGCGGCAGGTGCTGCGGGCCGGACTCTGAAGGTGTAGTCGGCCAGGCAGGGCGCCCCCGCAGGCCCGTGCAGAGGCGGTGCCACTAGGGGGTTTCACCGTCGGAGGGCTGGGCTGCTTTGTTCTTTATGACATTCTTTACAGACACCCCAAGACCGGGCCAGAGCAGTGATGGCAGGCCACATCTTTTCTGAGGTGAAAGAGGAATGAGGAGCTCCGTAGTAGCCCGGTGAGGGCTCTGATGGAAGACAGACTGAAAGAGAAAGGGAGGAAGACACCCATAGTTGGGGCTTTAGCAAAAGTACTAGGTAGCAGTTGTCATGGAAACCATCAGAGCCGCTGCTTTATGCACAGATGAGTGCAGGGAGGGGAGGCTGGAAAGCTCCTCTGACTTATGCTTCCCAGGGCCAGCGCCCTCTGTGGTGGGGGTGGGGAGCGGGCAGAGGGGCCAGGGCGTGGCAGGGCGTGTCTGTGGATCACCTGTTCCCACGTGGGTGGGGGGAGCACGTGACTGGTCCTGGCCAGTGAGCTCAGCGGACGCACATGATGTGTAGTTCCAGGTCTGACATTTAAGTGCCCATCGGCCCCCCCTCCAGCGCTGTGTCTGCCTGCCCATTGGGGAAGTGGCAATGTCCATCAGCTGAGGGGGGCTCCCTGGGCGCCCACAGTGGGTGTGCAGTGTGAGCCAGGCCTGAGCGTTTGTCCACCCCGTGAAGCCGCTGGGTGAAAGATAAGGTCCAGGGGTGGCATGGGCCTCCCAGGAGCGTGTTCAGGCACGACGAAGATGAGCAAGCCACGTCTGAGCTCAACACGATGCAGAAGTGCCCAGGACAGAGCTGGGACTCTGCGTGTCCATGTGCTGTTTGCCATCACCAAGGACAACTCAGGGTCTGAGCTGGCAGGCCACCGCTAACTGAAAGGCAGGACGTGGTGGGTGGGGGCACCGAGGAACCACAGGCCACGTGGTTCGTGCTTCAGGCCTACAGAGAAGGCCATTTGTGTCTGCTTAGAGGTGAAGATGACGTGATGCCTCATTTCTGCGTGTCCTGCTCTGTGAGAGGCTCCTAGACGTGTCAGAATCAGTAATGCCTCACTGGGACTGTCATTTTCTGGTTTTACACTAAAGAGCATTACCAGTTTCTCCATGTCCTGGTTTCCTTAGCTACAAAATGGAGAGATTGGAGGAGACATTCTGTAATGACCTTTCAGTTCTCAAATTACAATTCTGTGACCACACATCACAGGATGCCACCTTCAGAGGTGAGGGCCATAACGAAGTCTTTCTGGACCTTCACATAAGTGAAATCTGCGTTCTGTGAAGTGGTGGCTCTGCTCTGCATAGATTTGGGTTTCAGACACGTGAGATTTTGGTAAAGTGTTTCAGAATGAGCAGAAGCCGGAGGCACATCTGACTGCTCTCTAATAGGTTCGGTGTTACCGTTTTGTAACACACAGTAGAATTTCCTATAAAGGGAGTGGTTGGAGATGGGATGTAGGGAACCCAGTAGTAAGCATCTCCTTCACTTCATTCTTTGAGCCTCATGGCTACTCTGAACTGTGTCTAACCTGGAAGTCTCCTGCTTTGGACATATCACGTGTCTCAGACTGTTACACTTCTTCAGAAGCATTGTGCTGTTTCCTCCTATGATGTATTGTGTCCCAACAACAATAACGGACATCTGTGCTCGGGGCGTTTCATGTGTCATGTCGCTTAATCTTCCCAGGAACATGCAGGGCAGCACTGTCATTACTCCTCTTTTATAGAAGATCAAACTCAGGCTTTGAAAGGATGAACTTGCTCTGGGCCCATGCAGCTTCCTAGATGAGCGTGAGGACAGGCTGAGGTGATAATGGCAAAGTCCTGGGTTAGGACGTGTGACCTTCAATAACAAAACCCAACACAGAGTCTGGTGTACTTCCTTGAAGGATGGTAGTTTTCTCATATAGCTTGGGGAGTCTTTCTTGTGGCAAGTACTTTGCTTTCTATAAGTCTATTTTGTGTATTTTTCTCAGATGGAGCCTAAATCTATTTTTATCAAAACTAACATTTCATCCATGCTTTCAGAAAGTTTGGTAATTATTTCTATTTGGAAATGGCTTATAACATTTCCCAGAAGGAGAAGTAAGTTATTTAGAGCGCCTTCTACCCTTAAACAGCTGTTATTACTAGCTGAATCCTTAGCTTCATGAACAGGCCAGAGGTGAGAGTCTTTTACTGACACTGTTCATTAAACTATTCATCAGTAGGAATTTAAGACACATTCCCTCTTGAGTGCAATCAAGTTGTTACTACATGTGTCTTTCGCCTACCTACATTTGTATAATAATTTTCCAAAGTGAAAAAATTATTAGACTCATAGGTACTTTGTTTTGGTGTGGTGTGGAAGTTGGGAGAGTATGTGATGGAATGTCCCCAATCTGCCAGTTGATTAATTAATGACTGAGGTATGGCTCAGGCATTGGGGCAGGCATAGTGGGGTACACAGGAAAATAAAAGAACATATGGTCTCTGGGAAGCAGGGGGCATGTTTAAAGGAACAAAGAGCAACTTCGGATGGCTGGAAAAAGGACCAATGGCACTCAGTGCTCTAGGAATTTGTGTGGGTTGTGATGGGAGATTTGACAGGACAGGTGAGCTGATCTAGTCCATGAGGGATGAGCAGGGACTAAGTGCAGAGGGACCAGTGAACTAAAGCCAGACGCAGGACTGTGTTTGAGACGCCAAGTCCTCCTGACTCAAGGGGACAGTTGTGTGTGGGTCAAAGTCAGAGAAAAGGGCTTGTATTCAGGCAGTAAGGAAGTCTGAATGCCAGTCAAAGAGGTTGGATCTTAACAAAGAGGCACCGAGAGTTTGTAAGTGGACAACTTACATACTTCAAGGGTGTTTTTAAATAAAGGTAAAATCAAGAATCTCTTATAGGATATAAAATAAGCACATATTGATGTTTTAATTTAACTCTTAAAAGAGAACTGGGGAGATGCTCAAAAGAGATGTTCAAAAAATGTTTCTTCCTTTAAAGTAATTTGTGACTAGCCCATTAAGGAGTAGAAGCAAATGAAGCTCATGGAAGTGTAGGAAGGCTGTCTGAAAAATATCCAGCCACCAGTGCCTCTAGTTTTCATATTATGTGGCTGGATACCTTGTGAACAGCCCTCATATTCTGATTAGATTTCGACCTTTTATACAATGTTGTATGGGATCTGTCTGCTGCTTTATGCAACATTGGGAACTCCAGGTCAAGAGGTTTATGCTGCACCCGCATGAACACTTCTCCCTGATGTCCTTCATTTTCCTCAGCCAGGTGCTGTCTTGAGGACATCTGTCCTCTTGGCAGCAAAGCCCCCACTGTGCACACAGGGACAGGCTGCAGGAGCGGCATCCCTCTGCTCAGCTGCTGGTCACTCTCACAAAGAGCCCCGTGCAGCCCGGGCCAACCTGGCCAGTGTGCTCCTTGGAGGGCACAGGGCTGTGCTCTGCTTTCCGATGGCCATCTCAGGCAGGAAATGAAGTTCTTGTTCAAGGTTAGTAAAAAGGCTGGTGATTGAGTGTGTATTTCAGCTCAGGTCTGACAGTACAGTTATTTTCTTCCCTGTCACCTGGTCAGCACTGCTTTTTCCTGGGATGTTGACTTGATACTAATTTTAAACATCATTTTTCTTTTTACAGTATTTTAAATTGTGAAATGAATATGTACTCTCTGTAACTAGTTCAACAATGAACAAATTACTAAGGAAAAGCTAATGATTTCCTTGTTTCCTGAGGAGACCAGTGCCAACAACTTGATGTGTATCCTTTAACCCTTGTCCATGGATATGATACACACACATGCACATCTGTACACATGTGTGCACACATGCATGTACATACATGCCCACACAGGCACACACATGCCCACACAGGCATGCACACACACACAGACATGTGCGCTTGTGTGTATGCATACACACAGGCACACACAAATATGTACATACAGACATGCACAGGCATGCACATACACGCAAATGCACATACAGACATGCACACACAGGCACATACACATGTATGTGCATGCAGACATGCACAGGCATGCACATACACACAGACACCCACATGTGCACACACAGACATGCACACACATGCACACACTTCAGTGTTGCTTGACTTTATAAATGGCATCACACACATTCATCTGTAGTTTGTTTAACAGCACACTATGAGTAGCCTCAACAGATATTTTCTCATTTTGAAAATAGCTACTTTGACCTGTATTCCCCCAAAAACCTGGGGCAGGGCTTGCCTGCAGGGCTTTGTCCTGGAGTGACTCCAAGGACCAGGAGTGCAGGCACTGTGAGGGGGAGAGTGGACCAATGCTCATTGTCAAGCTAGAACTGTGGCGAGCCAGGACTTCAGGGGGTGTGAGAACGCATTTCAGCACCGTCTGCCCTGGGACCCCTCCCAGCTGGTCAGGGGGCACTCCAGGCCCTTCTCAGTCCCTGTTTGAACCATGCTGGAATGGCTGTGAGTCCCCACAGATGTCTCAGGTCTGGGCACACAGCAGGAAGCATGAGGCAGCTGAAGAGGTTGCCATCAGTCACACCATCAGCAGCTGGAACACATGTGGCCAGAGAGGAAGTAAGATGACTCTCAGGAGATGTCTACAGTAACTGTGGGATGTGCCATAGTGTGCGTGTACTGCATTTATGTAATGACACACAGTTGGACAGTTGCTCGTGCTGTGTTCAGTTTTATTTATTGCCACCATGATGTTGCTCTGAATTCTTACTAGCTGGTGTTGTTAGGTCCATGTATGTTCCCCAAGGTGGAGTTGCTGGCTCATAGTACTTTTCATCAGTCGTTTCAATCAGTCATCCCCACTGTGGAGTTTTAAACTGTCCCCATTTCTCAAATGAAGAACTGGGGTGCATATGCTTCTAGGAACTGAAAGCAGTTAGAAGTTTCTAATGGGTACTGAAAAGTTAGATTCCAAAAATTTCTTGGACTAAAAAAAGAAAAAGTGTAATAGTATTATGAAATCAGTGTATTTTTATGAGCATGTCTGTAACATGCATATTGTACCCCAGGGAGGGGAAGAAGGTGCATGCCTCTCCCAGGAGGAGGAGGCTCTGGTCAAGCACAGTTTTGGACTTTTTGAGGAAGAGGAGCTGAGGGGCATTCCTGTGGAAATCTCTAGTAGGCATTTGGAGACAGAGGGCATGCATGTATTTAGCATGTTTATTTATGCATGTATTTTACATGTGTTAATGTATAGGTGTATTATGTATGCATTTTGTATGTTTTATGTACTATGCATGTTTGTGTGTGTGTTATGTGTGTATTGCTTTATGTGTTTATTGTGTTTATGTATTGTGTATATATTATGTATTTGTGCTTTTATGTAGTATGCACATTTTATCTATGTGTTTATGTATTATGTATGTTTCTGTATATTGTGTATGTTTCTAAATATTCATCCAAATCTGTATGTTGATTTTAAGAGTGTTTAAATGAATGTGTGAAGGTGGTTATCTTTTTTCTACAATACAAGGTTTTATTTCCTGTACTGGACACTGAGTACTCTGTGCTGTATGTTGAGACTGAAAAAAAGTAAGTTGACAAAGTGGTGTCACTTGCTCTCCTCTCCGTCATTCTGACCTCCTCAGGGAGGACACACACCATGTCATCATGGTAGTGATACATACACAGAGTAAAAAATGGGACTTCTCAGGTCCTGTGGGAAATGAGAACAGAACCTCACATTTCGTGATTCCTCACATGTCTGTCTCAGGAGAGCTTTAGACAGACCATTTGATTTTCTCAAGAGATAGATGTTAAAGAAACATCTCTCCTCCATCCAGGGCCTAACACTAATGGACCCTTGAAGGGCTGGCATCATGCTATTGTTTCCAGAGGGTTTTAGGCTGTCTGAAAGCCTGCAACATTAGTCCTTTAGTTTACCTGGATGGTTGTGATCATAGACAGACATTTAGGGTCATCTGTCCTCTGTGACCTCTAATACAGTGAAAAAAGGTGGAGAGGCCCATGTGTCCCTGAGCAGGAAGGAAAGGGATTGTGTCCCTGAGCAGGATTGTGGGGGATTGAACACGGGCAGAACCATTTCCCTGAGGGGGGTGATTACACTGAGCAGGTCCTGTGTCTGCTCAGTGTCTCCAATCATGGGTGCAATTGCACTGTAGGAGCATGTTCAGACTCATCAGGGTGTGAGGACAAGTGACAGCCTTCTCACCCGAGGGCTTCTCACCTAATCAGTGCACAAGGGCCTCTTATCTACCCAACACACAGACCACAGACAGTAACTTTCTCTTAACATTCACACCAGTGCTGTGTTCTGAGAGGCCCTGAGCATCAGGGGCCAGTTCTCCATTCTGGTCTGCAGACCAGCCCCCTCCACGGGAGTGGGCAGTAGGCATTTTAAAAATCAGTTTGCAAAAAGAACAAAGAATATGTTTGACTCTGCATGTCATAAGGTGCAAGAAAAAGTACTGAATTTACTGTACTGTATGGTGGATGTCAGAAACAGAAACAGTAAGTTCACCAAAGTGCTGGCACCTGCTTATCCTTTCACATTCTGGTCTTGGGGTGGTGGGTGGGGAGCACTATGAGATAATGTGACATTCAGATCAGGGGAGGAGTTAGAGACTGATGTTCTCATGGGAGAAGTGGGGGGACCGTAAATGCAGGTATCCTGGAGGCCGACTGGCAAGGGCTTGAGCTGGGTGTTCTCTCCCTGGAATTTATTGAGGTATCATCGACATACAGAAATTTATGTATTTATGGTGTATAATGAGCTGTTTTGATATATGTATACATTGTGAAATGCTCACCATAATCAAGTTAATTTATGTATTTATTACCTCACATAGTTATCATGATTCATGCTGAGAACAGTTAAGGTCTACTCTCTTAGCAAACTTCAAATTTGTGACTGTTAAGACTACAGTCACCATGCTGCACCACAGAACCCCAGAGCTTTCTCATGCTGCATAACCAAAACTCTGTACCCCCTGACCAGCATGTCCTGTTTCCCTACTCCCCACTGCTCACAGCCACCAATCTGCTGCTGTTCTGTGTTTTGCTTTTTTGGATTCACATGTAAGTGATATCGTGCAGTGTTTATCTTTCTGTATTCTGCTTATTTCATTTAGCACAATGCCCTCCAGGTTCACCCATGTGGTTGCAAATGAGAAATTGTCCTTCATTTTAAAGACATAATAAAAGTCCTTTGGGTATAGATACCACAGTTTCTCCTTTTAGCCATTTCTGGACATGTGGTTGATTGTCTGCTTTGGTCATGGTGAATAACAGTGGAGTGAACATGGGTGTGGAGGTATTCTTTAAGATTCTGGTTTCATTTCCCTTGTGTAAATTTGAAACGTGTGTGGCTTGGGTCATATGGTAGTTCCTTTTCATTTTTTGAGGAATCTCCATACTATTTTTCATAGTGGCCAATACATGTAAATGCACCCATTTACATTCCTGCCCATTGTGCACAGGGTGTCTGGGCTGCTGTCCTTCACACAACCAGGGAACCTTGGTTCTAGGAGCTTAGCACCAGGGTGAGTGCCATGGGAGGGACTGAGGGCCCAATGTCCAGGCTTCACCTGGTGCTAAGTTTAAAGGGGAGTGGCAGCAGGAGGCCAGTGGTCTTCCACGCTCCAGGTTAGGAGAGAAGGTGCAGATAAGAGAGAAAAACCCTGGCTGACAGTGACATGTGTCCATTGTCCTAAACTGTCTCTAGAGTCCAAGGATAGCATCCACTGAGGTAAGGGAGATGGCTTTGGCACAGCAACACCCATGAGATGCTGGGCACGCACTAGACTCCCATGGAGAAACAGGTTGGTTTTTAAAAAGATAAGTGCATGGCAGACAGAGCACCCTGACTCACACATGCTTGTTAAAAAGAAAGGGGGCTTGGGCGTGCTCAGTGCGGGATGGGAGGAGATCTCAGGTGTGTGGGACTGGAGGAGATCTTGGACATGCAGGACTGGACGAGATCTCAGGCATGCATGGTGCAGGAGTGGAGATCTCGGGCATGCACGGCATGGGACTGGAGGAGATTTTGGCTGTGCATGATGTGAGACTGGAGGAGATCATGGATGTACTCATTGCGGGACTGGAGGAGATCACGGACGTGCTCAGTGTGGGACTGGAGGAGATCATGGATGTGCTCAGTGTGGGACTGGAGGAGACCATGGACGTGCTCATTGTGGGACTGGAGGAGATCATGGATGTGCTCAGTGTGGGACTGGAGGAGATCTCGGGTGTGCACAGTGTAGGACTGGAGGAGGCACTCCTATTTAGCTCTTGGTTCTTCAAGACAATTTGGTTCCACCTGGCTGCCCAAAGAGAATCACTAGCTGCTATACGACTATGTTCTGTGTGCAGCAGTAGACAGTACACCTTATGTGCTGATTCTATGCACAGAAACATAGGCTGGGCTGGTGGGATGAATAAAATAAGCTGGATGCTGACATTACTATAAGACAGGCTGTACCTCCTTTCTTCACAGCACACCTCGGTCCTGTTCATCACCAATTCCCTTCAAGCCCAAACCTCTCCCAGTCTAAGCTGTCACTGTGTGTCACCAAGTGGCCTCTACACTGATGCTCCCACTCTTGCCTTCCTTCCTTCTACTCACTAAGCAGCTGTCATAGTGGGCCTTTTAAAACCCTGGTCAGATAACTACACTGCTTTGACTTAAGCTGTGCAATGGAAATCGTCAGGTCCTGCGCCCCCAATGCCTTGCTTTCCGTGGTTGCTGATGGTAAGTGCTCACTGTTTTTGGCCACAGGTCAGCTGTGCTGCAGGCTTCAGGATGGGTTTGCATGCCGCATGGCTGCTGAGTGGGGCCCTGGCTGAGGGCAGTGCCTGCGCGTGGCTGGCTCTCCCAATGGTAACCAGGCAGCCCCCAAGGCAAGACAGCAGGTGAGTATGTTTGGGCCTCTGGTTGCATCACAGTTGCTACCATTCTGTTGACCAAAGCAAGTCGTATGCAGCAGTGCTGTGAGGACATGCAGTCTGCCGCAGGGGGTAAAGAGAGGCGGCCGAGGGTGAGAAGGTGCAGTCCTACCACTGGGGCCAGTGACCAGGCCTCTCCCAGGGGCTTCATGGCGCCTGGAAAAAGCCCCACCCCTGCCTTCCCCTCACCTACAGGACCCTGTAATCAGCCTCTGGCACCTGTCCTCGTCCTTGCTCTGCTGCACGTGCTGTGACCTTTGTTCTGCCACCTCTCCCCGCACGTTTTCAGGGCAGCTCTGCACCTGCACTCCTGGCCAGCAGCCCTACCCCTCCTGCCCTCCACCTCGCACTTGTGTCTGGTGGGACACCAATTCCTGAGCAGCGCCATCCCCAGCCACAATGCTCACCACACAGCCTCCAGCCTTCGTGGCCTGCTTGCTGTCTCCCCAGCCTGGCACTGCGGGTCTGGTGCTCTGGGCGAGCTTGCTTCCAGCTTCCCCTTTCTCCTGGGGAAGTCAGCCCTGGGCGGGGCCGCTGGCGCTCGCAGCCCAGGGCTCAGAGCTGGGTGGGCAGATGGGCGGGAGAGCGGACTGCAGTGAGGTCCAGGCGGCGCGCTCCTGCAGCACTTGGGGACAGAATGCTCCGCAGACCCAGACATGCAGGCCCCTCGCGGTGTGGATGTGGCCTCAGAGTCCCATTCCCCACCCACGTCCCTTTCCAGATGCTTCTTGTCAGGCGTTGGAAAGTGGGGAGGCCCAGGGTTGGTCAGTAGCTCCTGTCAATCACGGCTGGACATGCCTTCCGAGTGTCGCATGCCCCTGTGTATCTGGGATGGCAGCTTTCAACACTGTGTTCAAGGTTCCCCTCCTGCCCTTTGTTCCTGGCTTCTGCCATGCAGATGTTCCCTGTCATGATGGGGTGTGTGTACATCTGTGTGTGCAGCTGCTGCCCCTGCAGGTCTGGGGTCTGACTGGGCGTGAATAGGCCAGCAGTCAAGCTGCATGGGCCGCCCCAGATGTGGGGGAAGGCCCGGTTCCCAGGGTGAATGTCTGACGTGGCGTACACACCACGGGTGTGGAGGCCTCCCATCCATACCTCTGCACCTGCTTGGGGGGGTCAGGCCCAGCCAGAGGGCAGTGGGGCAGAGGCCAGTGTATAGCAGGGCCTCGTGGCATCTGAGTGGGGTCCAAATGATGTCAGCAAGATGAGCTGGTATCCATGGGGCAGGGTGAGAGGCCACCAACTGGACCAGGGTGTGTGGGGGTGGCACCAATCAATGTGTCCCACTGAGCAACATGGGGCTGGGATAGTGACTGTCTGCCAGGTGACAAGGGAAGGAAGAGCAGAGGCTGCTGGGCAGTTCTGGAAGACCTGAGGTGGCGCCTCTGTGCATGGGTTCCTTCCAGGTACAGCGTGTATGGGAGCGGCCTGGGCACATCAGCTGTGTGTGCAACATTGTGGCAGACACTATAGTTCAATGTGTGTATTTTCTAGCAAATTACCATTTTGTCATGTTTAAAAATTTTGTGATTTTTCTAAATTTTATTTTTAAAATTTATTTTTTAATTACAATTAATGTAAAATATTTTATTAGTTTCAGGGATAAGCACAGTGGTTACAGTTAGATGTTTATATAACTTACGAGGTGATTCCCCTCATTAGTCTAGTATCCATCTGACACCACATATAGTTATTCCATATTACTGGCTCTGGTTCCTATGCTTTACTTTATAGCCCACATTGCTTTGTAACTGCCAGTTTCTACTTCTTAATTCCTTCCCCACTGCCCCCAGCCCTCCAGGCCCCCTCCCACCTGGCAGTGCCTACAGGACCGTGTGATCGGCCTCTATGAGCTAGTTCTCTGCATCTATGAGCTTGTTTCTGTTTTGTTTGTTCATTTACTGTATTTTTTTAGATTCTACATATGTGAAATCACATGATATTTGTCTTTTCTCTGAGAAATCTTAATTGTCATTATTGTGTAGGTAAAAAGGCATAGGAGCTGAGTAGGTGTGTATAGGCATCAGCATTTGAAGAAACCTGAGTGGCAAAAAGCAAAATGCACCATGTGTTCAAGTCACTTTGTACATGACGTCAGTCCTAACAGAAAGCAGGACCGATGTTGGTCACTCTAATTAAGGGTAAAAGAGAGGATGTGAGAAGAGGTCATTGGGTCTGTTTCTGAGCCCA
Organism: Lyroderma lyra; assembly: GCA_004026885.1. Lineage (NCBI taxonomy): Eukaryota > Metazoa > Chordata > Mammalia > Chiroptera > Megadermatidae > Lyroderma > Lyroderma lyra. The sequence continues at coordinate 8,748 of PVJL010013169.1, read as the reverse complement.
AATCTTTTCCTTCAGAACTCTAAGGATGTGCTTAGATCCTAATCGAGGTGACATTTAGTAGAATATAAATTATTAAAGTATGTAGGTTAAGTAAAACATTTTGTATATAAATAATAAATATTTCAGTGTCTTTAAACTTTAACTTGTCATCACCCTTACTATATCTTTATTCATAAGTAGTATTAAATAAACACTGGTTAGAACTGTATTTCATGGATTCCAGCTGATTTGCTAAGTTTTTCTCTCTGGGAAGTCATGTAGCCTGGGAGCAATGTTCTATTTGAGACGCTGGTCAGGCACACCTCTAAGGATCCCCTTGGGTTCATATCGCTACTGTTTCTGCTGTGCTGAGAGCATTTTGTTCCCACCGGATTCCTTTTCTGTATTTGCCCTCGCTTTCCCTTTGTTGTAGGCCGTGGATGCTTACATGTGAGTTGTGCTGAATAGTATAGCACTTGCTTTTTTATTTGCATGGCATCGCTATCATGGTGTCTGGCACAGAGTAGGTATTCTCTAACTTCAGTGTTCACCCTTTTCCCAGACCTATGCTTCTCTTCATCACTTCATTGTGCCCTCATTCAACAAATATTTGCTGAGTGCCAGGGAGGCTCACAGAAAGTTGTATGATAACTGACTACCCCAGTGGGCTGCATTATTGCAGTGTGGGGGGTCAAAGCCAAAACTAGGGTCAAGTTACAGGTTCTTTTATATTTCCCAGTGTCTCCAACAGAATTTCACCTTTGCAGTTTGAGTCTTCAGTTGTTCTGTAAGCAAAAGCTCCTACAAATTTCCCAAGTTCTCTATGTCAAAATATAGTGATTACTGATTATTCATTACATAACATAATTAATTTATATCACTGTCATTGTATTACTTTTGCTTTGTAACAAATTACCCCCAAACTCAAGCAGCTCAAAACAGCAGGGTTTTTACCTCATAAAGGTTTGCAAGTCGGGAAACCAGAAACGACTTCCCTGGGAGGTCCTGGCTCCCAGGGAAGTCACAGTCAGAGCATCAGCAGGGCTGCAGTCACAGGCCTGTGGCTGGGATATGGACAGTCATGTGGCTTTGGTCAGGATGTCTCAGTCCCCACATGTGATGCTACCAGGGCACTTTGCCCTGGCATCTGACTCCTCCCAGAGAGAGCGAGAGAGCAGCTATGCCTTTTCTGACTCATGCTGTCACTTCTGCCATGACCTAGTCTTAGTGGTCATCATGTCTACACTCAGAGGCAGGGGACAAGGCCACCATCCTTAAAGGGAGGCCTCTCTAAGTATCTGCATGTGTTTGCAAAGTACCACCCCTATAGTGATACCCCGATGCTCACAAGTGAGGGAGCCCGGTCCTAGGGACTTGGGACATGTCAGGGCATGCTCATTTCCCACTTCTGCCCTGTGTGGGCTCACATCCCCCCCTTGCTCACCCTCAGCCTCCATGCTTCCTGCTTCTGGGATGCAGAATTTCAATGGGTAACCTTAAACGGAATCTGATGGTCTAGAATAGCATCCAGCCTGATGGCTGCCCTGGAAGAAGAATTGTCTTGGGCCACCCATACAATATCGATGAACTAAAAAAATGGTTGCAATAAACATCTCAGTATGTTTTAAGAATGTGTTGGGATGCATTCAAGGCCATCCTGGGCCACAGGCTGGCTGTACCTGATCTACAAGATGGGTGCAGCTGCGTCTCACATGTCAGGGTTTGCTAACAGCTGTATAGGCACCGCTGTGCCACTGACTTGACATTACTAAAAATTTTACTCAATAAATGAAAGAACGAGTGAGTGAGTAGTGAAGGGAAGGTAGCACACACATATGGTGCCAGTGTTGAAGTAAGTCTACATGCAAGAGTGATGTCTCATCTGCTGCCAGCTGGCTGTGTCCCAGCCAGGCCCCCAAGCCACCAGAGGGAATGAGGGGGCTAGATGCCTTCTGCAGTGCTGTGTCACTCTGTTCTCTCCAGTGGGACAGCTCGTAGTGGCCAGGAGCTACTCTCTGATGCAGACCTGTGTCTACTGAGCACTGTCTATGTGATGGGAATTGTACCAAGGCCATTATGAACTTAAAAACAATAATAAGATGCACTCAACTATGAAGATATCTACTTGGCATTTCCAAATGAACAAGGCCAGTGATGCCTCTGACCTTCACTCACTGATGTTGGAGGATATCATTCATCTACTTAGAGGACTTGTCCTACATGGCAGGCCAGTGAGTGTCACATGTGAGCTCAGGCTCAGGTGTGTCACCTCACTGATGTGTCTTCTGCACATAAGACAAGCAGGTAGCACACAGTGGGCTCAGAGTGCCCACTGGCTGGAAGCAACACAATTACTAAAGTTCAAGGCTGTGTAGGCCGCTAGGTGACTGTTGTAAATAAATGTCCCCCTGGGCCCCAGGTATGGATGTGAGAAGAGTCAGCCCTCAGGATCAGCAAATAGGCTCAGGAAGAGAGAGAGTGTGTGTGGGAGGGTGTCTACACCAAGGGTCTGTGAAAACTCTGTTTTGTTTTAAACTCTTTTTTAAAAAAGTGCTTTTACTATAGATACAATGTATTCAGCCCCTCATCACTCATCCTTCGATGCTGCTTTCACTTCCTTTGATTCATCATCTTACTTTGCCTACTTTCCCTCGTGTTTTTTCTTAGCTCCAAAAGGAAGAGAAGGTTAGCATTTTAAAAACTAGGAGCATTGAGGTGTAAGGATTCTTCAGAAGCTCCGCCCCTCGGTGCTGTCCATCCAGGTGTGTTTGTGAGGTGTCAGGTCTGTGGGAGCCTTGTTCTGGGAGGTTGTGACTCTGGGAGGTAATGAGTGCATCACATTATGGATATAGGACAAAATAGTGTTAAGTGTAACTTATGGATCTGTTTTACACAACCTTTAAAGTGATAACTTCTCCAGTTTAGTTTAGTTTTACTTTTGCAAAGACATCATGTTCCCTGGGGAGGCAGACACGGCCTCTTAGGTCCAAGGGGCATCTCTTCACTATGTACCTGAATCAAATTTTTTTAATAATGATGATGTGAAAACATTAATTGAAATGTTAAGAAGCAGAGAATTCCTGATGAATCACTGAAAATTGGCATTACTTGGGAAGTCACTTTGCTATAGTTTTTCTTCCCTGAGTGTCACTTGGTCCTGAGGCTCAGGCTGCTGAATATAAAGCAGTGAGGAGAAATAGTGTCACATTTAAAAAATCACTCTCAAATGCCTGTTATAATGTAAACTTTTTCATTCTTTCCTGTTTTAAGTACATCCCTTGAGTTTCAGAGCATTTTCAAGATTGAAAGCCCGGAGACTTACAGAGCTTAGTTAGTCATCTGGCAAAGTCATGTTTGACTTAACATGCTAACAACAGTTTTTACTTGCTTCTGTCTTTATGCTGAATTCCTTTTTGATTTAGCTTTTGGATTATTCCTAAATGTGGTTTTGAGATACCCACTTTAGTATATTTACTTGTGTTTTGGAGACAATAAAATGAACTAAAAATTGTATAATACATCTGGTCAGAATTGAAATATGAAGTGGGTTCCATTAAAGTAAAATAAAGTAACTGTCTTTGATGTTAGACAGTTCACTGGTTATTTACCCAGCAATGTCATCTCATATAGTTAAAGAGTGTCAAAGCTATAACTTTAGCATCATTTACTAATTTATTCACCTGTCAAAGATTTATTAAGTATCTTTTCCTCTTTACAAGAGTACAAGGCCAATTTTATGTTGATTATCAGGATAAAACTCTCCAATAGCTAAAGTGAGTATTAGCACTATCAGACAGGCCTATACCCTAAGGTCTGTGCTTTTTGTATCACAAGAATTTCCTGCAGAAGGTTTCCAAATTCAAGGAAATTCCTTTAGCAAAATATGTCCCTCACTGCCTCTAGAATAAAGGAGATTGTGAGCCCCTTGTCTCTGTGCAGACCAGGCACGAACACAGTGGTCACTGCATAAAGACCTCACAGAAGAATTTTCAATCCAGCCACAGACATATATTCAAAAGATAGTAAGAGTCTCAGATCCGAGTTGGAGTCAGGAATATGTGGCAGGAAAGGCGTGAGTGTCCCATGCGTGGTGCACACAGCATGCTGTCCAGGACCTGACATGGAGGACATTACTTTAGACTCTGAAGGCATGGGGGGATCTGTGAGAAAAACAGGGTGGGGCACTGAACCTGAATGGGAGGCATTGGAACAGATGAGAATTTCTCAAGACACCTCAGGTCTGCAACTCCCATTAGGAAGTGAAGAAACACGTGCAGCACCTCGGTAAACTGGAAAGACGGCGCGATTCTGTCATCTCTCTGTCAAGTTCTGCCTGGCATGCTTTCAGGAAGTGTCACAGCTACTAAGGGAAGGGTGCACGTGCTTGCCACACTACTCCCTCGCAGGTGTTTGGGACTGAGCGGGCCGTGGCTTGGCATGCTTTGTCGGTCTCTGAGGTCCACTCCTTATTCCAGATGAAATTGTGACCTACTGCAGTGGTCTCCATAAGGGTATGACAGGGGCAAGATTGTTCATCTCTCTGCCCCTAGTCCTTCACTTGGATAAAATGGGGGTAATAATAGTATCTAATGCACGGGGCTGTTGAGAGAGCCAGTGAGCATCCCAAAGGGCCTGAAATGGAGCCTGGCAATCAGTACTGTGTGCCTGTGTGCTCCCTGTGTGATCATACACATGCAGATGTATAAGCACTTGTATACGTGAATGTGTGAAATAACTATGTAAGTGTACACGAGACAGTTGCCAGCACACTTCATATAGCTATCTGTGTGCATGAAGGTTGTCTGGAAAGTATCCAGCCATGCAATATGAAAAATAGAGGCATTTATGACTGGATTTTGTCCGTACAGCCCTTGTATTGCAATTTCTTACAACACACACTCACCCACCCATCCATATGAGTATATGCAAAGGGTGCTAGCATCTTCCTAACACTGAAACAATCACGTCGTTCATCTCTGTCAGTTAGAGCATGAGCACTGGTGAAGACAGCGTCAGTATTACGGAGTGGCAGGAACGGAGATGGGCCCAGGACACTCTGAGATAGTGCGCGAGAAAGAGATGGAATTGCCCCGTGCTGTAGTCACGTCTGCTCATGGCTGCCATGCTTCTGCACGTCCCTGCTAAAGCCACTGGGGTCACTCAGTGTGTAGATGACCTGACATGGCAGCATCCACTATGGGATCTCTGGATTGTTCTCTTGGAGATGTTTGAAGATTTCATTGGTTTGGGCGGACTTTGCCATCTTTCCGCAACTAGTTCTCTCCTGTCACGTTTGCCAGCACTACGTGAGGCTGCGGGCTTTCTGAACAGGTGCCTTTGCCCTCTCTGGTTTGCCCTCACTGTGCGAAGTGAAAAATAATGTAAGCCTGCACACCATACGCATTTGGTAGTAATGTGTGAAGCAGAGGATTCGATTCATATTTTATGTACGGTTTGTTGTAATGAAAGCCTGATTCAAAATACTGTAAATAGAACCACAGAGCCACTGTTCAAAAATAATACCTGATTCTTCATGACATTTTGTTTCCATGAAAGTGGTCTGGTGTCATTTAGGAACTGTTTTTTCTTGTACTACTGAAGCCTAGGGGAGACGCTACTTCGCTTAATGGTCAGCCTTAGTTATTATTTATATTCTTTTGACTCTCCACACTCCCTCTGGTGGGTGGCACTGCATTAGAAAACGCTGTTACTTTCCCCCAAGAAATGCTGTTTCTTGCTCCCCAAGTCCTGTGTGCCAGCACAATGCCACTCCTCACACGAAGCTCTGCACCCAAGCGAGACGTTCTCTCTCGCATGGCCTTCACCCGACAGCACTGCATCAGCATATAGTTTCCCCATAACAGTTTTTGAAAGCTAAATGATGGATAGCATAATTAACTATCTATTAATTATTCATAATTAAAGGCAGTAACAGAAAGGTGTTTTATGCTCATGAGACAGTTTACATGTCATGGACATGCCAGAATCTTTCTTCAGGACTACTTCGGATACATTTGTTATTTTTAAAGAATAAAATGATACCACCAATGTGATTGTGTCGCCTCATTATCTGTGAGCACTCTTGAGGAGTGCTTTGGGAATTATAGGACACGTACCCATGGGAGCGGCGGGAAGGCTTCCCCTGCTTCCCTGCAACACCTGCGCTTGTCTTACTTGTGAAAGTGCCTTTAACTCACTTAAAATCATCAGGATGCCAGAGGGCTGTATTTTGGGGTGTCGTGCTCAGAACCCCTACATCCTTTGCAGTAAGTTAATGTAGACCCTGACAGCAGTAATTCCCCAGCTCTCTGTGCTGCAGCGGGGTGGGTACTCCAGTCAGGAAACCGAAAGCAGCGAAACGTGTGTGTGGCAGATCCAGGACACGTGGGTCTCCATGTGTAATGCTTAATGCAAAGGGGCACCTGGAAGTTCTGGTGATGGTGACAGGAAGGAATGGTGTCAGATGCTACCATGGTTTCCCTTCTAACTCTGGTTACACAATGGTTCTTTCTCACTTCTTAGATTCAGTACATCCGTTGAAAGGACTCCCCCAGGCCATTCACAACTCTCAAGCCGAAAGGAACCAATTCCTTAAGTGTTGTTTCTAGAGAGGTTAACATAAGTCACTGGAAACGGGTTTGGGACTTTTGTTGTGAAAGGTGACTCACGAGGCGAATGCCCCGCTGGGTGGTAGTCCTTGGGCATAGCATCTGACCGGAGTCTCTGGTTTTCGGGCTCCTTTCCATTGCTTGGCATTGATTTATCCAAAATTGCATAAGCCAATGGATAAGAATATTATAGGATTGTAGAAAATGGTGGGGAAGGTAACCTCAGGTCATAGATGGGAAATGGGGAGGTAGGTGAACAGGGGAAACTCGGGCCTGCCCGACTCGCAGGGCATTTCCGTGTCCTGTGTTAATGGCATATCCTGCTAGCAAGTTTGTGGACTTCGCAGAGGTGCTACAGGCAATGAAATGCTTTGGAAAGCATATCTTTATTTATTTATTTTTAAATTTATTTTTATTGTTAGACTTATTGGAGTGACATCTGTTAGCAAGGATAACATAGGTTTCAGGCATACAATTCTACAGTACATTGTCAACTTGATGTATAATCAGTTCACCACCCAGTGTGAGTTCTCTTTCCATCACCTAATTTTTAGCTTCCCATATCTTTAAAAGCAGGATTCCTGCTCTGCCAGATTGGAGAGCTTTTGAATAAACTACCGAGGGATATGAGGGGTAGGCCTTTGGTGTCACAAATCTATGACAACAGAGAGGTGCATTTGCTGTTTATTTTGTTCATTTTCATAACTTGCTACCAAAAAATTATTCACAACATAAGCCTGTCTCTACTTACTGAAAACACTCATTTAGTGTATTCAGTAACATTCAAAGTAGTGTTGGCATATTCATGCCTTACCCTACTAGGTAATAAGATTACAGAGATAAAATTTGTCCTCAGTTTTGTGTGATTTTTACTTGGCTTGGCTGTAACATTCTGTTCCTATAATACACATTATTAGAATTGTTTTTTAATGTGCTAGAAATCTCTGCATTTCACATCACTGCTATTATTATGGAGAGAGATATTAGGGATGATTAGCTCTGTTTCCAACAGTGAAATCCCCATACAGGACATGGAAAGTGGGAATCCAGGCAAATGCAGCTGAACATATGGACATAAGTGAATATTTTATTTATTCATTCAAAAACTCAATATTGAGTGCAGACTCAGAGGAAGGCATTGTTTTATATACTGTGCATAGAGATGTAAATAGAGCATAAATAAGTTACGTTTCTTAAGACACTTTATACTTTAGTGGGAGGAAATAGAAGAAAGAAAATATGTAGGTAACTCATGCAACATATGCAAGGGTACTGGCACTGTAGAGAAAGACTGACGGGGAAGAAGGGTGTAGGAGGAGGTGTTCAGTCTTGTGATTTGTGGCTGTGTCTCCCAGGACAGTGCACATCCCTAAGGTGGAGACCCTGTCCCGAAGTTGCTGTCACCACACCCAGCGGGCATCACTGAGTGTGGCACATTATAGATGTTGAGTGGGATAGGTGTATAAACTTGTTGAGTGAACTCTCCCCGTTTATGATTTACTCTTTCTTTTTTTAAAAATTCTTTTATTTATACTTATGAGTTGATAGTGTAACTCTAAAAATTAGATAGTCATATGTAAAATAATACTCTGAAATACGATAACTGTTCTTTTACATGAACAATTTTTACACAGATATTGTACTTTGTGTTTCTTCTTGTGTTTTGTAATTTTTTTGTTACATAAAATTTATCGTACCATAAGATGTAAAAAAGCAAGTGCAAAAATTTCTTTATAATACAAAAATCAAGTACCTAAATATAAACACATAAAGAGTTGAATTTAAAAAGTAAAATGAGCTTAAGGCAGGATGACCCAAGATGATTTGTGAGATGGCAACCAGAGAGAAGTTCCCTAAAACTTCTCCTAGAAAATACAATTAAACACCAGGCAAGATCCAACATGGGAATCTCTGAGTTGCCCAGAGACAATAAACATCGCAAGTAAACATCTGAAGGTTTGTAAATAACCCATGGACACAATCGATAGTTTAATGTTTATTTGGGGACGAGTGGGTTAGGGAGGGGAGAAAGGGGAGGGGGTGGGAGAGGAGGGGGGGAAGCTAAATATAAGGTGATGGAAAGAGAAGTCACATTAGGTGGTGAACTTATTATACATCAAGTTGACAATGCACTGTAGAATTGTATGCCTGAAACCTATGT
>PVJL010013168.1:15862-33610 GCA_004026885.1 Lyroderma lyra | reverse complement strand
TTAAAAAAAAATAACACCAAAAAAAAAAAAAAAAAAAAAAAAAAAAAAAAAAAAAAAAAAAAAAAAAAAAAAAAAAAAGAACTGAAAATTTATTCTTGGTCCAGACTCTCCCCTTTTCTCTCACCACTCCCCAGTACCTGGCAACCATATTCTACTCTGTTTCTATGAATTTGACTTTTTAAAAAATTTCATATATAAGTGGTATCGCTGTAGTATTTGCTTTCTCTGACTTATTTCACTTAGCATAATGCCCTCCAGATGGATTCATGTTGTTGCAATTGGCAGGATTTCCTTCTTTTTTAAGGCTGAGTGATATTCCATTGTGTGTATGTATGTGTTTGTACCATATTTTCTTTATCCATCTATCTGTAGATGGATACTTAGATTGTTTCCATAGCTTAACTATTACAACAATTCTTCAATAAACATGGGAGTGCAGATACCTCTTTGAAGTATTTACCTGATTTCATTTCCTTCAGATAAATACCTATGGTAGCTTTGTTTTTAATTTCTTGAGGAACATCTGTAGTGTTTTCTGTAATCACTGTATCAATTTACATCTCAGTAACAGTGTACAAGGGTTTCTTTTCTCTATATCCTCACCAGCATTTGCTCTTTCTTGTCTTTTTTTCCTCATAAGCATTCTAACAGGTGTGAAGTGACATCTCATTGTGTTTTCATTTGCATATCCCTGCTAATTAACGATGTTGAGTACCTTGTTGGACATTTGTATATCTTCTTTGGAAAAAAATGTCTATTCAAGTTCTTCACACATTTTTAAATTAAGTTATTTAAACAAAGAGTTCTTCGTACTGGTTTATAGGCCTGAGATTGAAAATTTGCCAAGACGATGGGAGGAAAAAGAAGAGATCAAGAAGGTACTTGGGAGGATCAGGGGATTCCTTCCCAGTGCAAATTAAATTTTATTTAAATTTGAAGGAGGAATAAGATTTTATCAGGAGGAGAGGAATCTGGGGATGGAGAGTAGACTGGGAGAGAATTGGGGGATGGACAGGGTAGAAAGTTGGAAAAGCATTATGAAAAGCTGAAGGAATCAGCACTGATAAACCTACAGCCGGACATGTATGAAAAGTATCATTTGGCTATGATATAGGTAGCAGTCCACAGAAGTGACAGCACATCAAAGTCCCCTGGGTTGTTGATTAAAAATACCAATAGTTGCAGCACAAAGCTGTGTGTTCACCAAATCATGGCATGTTTTTCCGGGACACTCAAGAAAACTGTATTTTCTAGCAGCCCATCATAAATTAATTGCAGGAACAGCCTTATTGGTTCATATCTTCCTCTGTCTATGCCCATGTAGTGGCCCCTCCCACACTGGCTGTGGACTTTGTGGCTTGTTCTATCAGTTTCTTATTGCTTCCATACTAAATCACCAAAACTTAGTGGTTTTAAAGTGACTTAAATTTATTATGTTATAGTTCTGGAGGCCAGAAGTCCAGAATGGGTTTCACTGGTCAAAGATTAAGTTGTTGTCAGAGCTGTGCTCCTTCCTGGGGGCTCTAGGGGATAATCTATTTCCTTGCCTTTCCAGTTCCTAGATAATGTCTAAATTTCTTGGCTCATGTCCCCTTCCATCTATAAAGGCACCAATGGCTGGTCAGGTTTTTCTCATGATGTCAACTCTCTTATTCTAACTCTTCGCCTCTCTCTTTCCCATTTAAAGACCCTGGTAATTACATTAGGCCCATGATAATTTCCTCATGTTAAGTTCAGCTGACTAGCATCCTTAATTTCCCCTTGCCTTGTAATACAACACTTTAATGAATTTCAGAAATTGGGATGTGAACATCTTTAGGGGATCATGATTCTGCCTATCACAGTTCACCCTCCAGCCTCCAAAGATTCAAATCCCTCATATTAAATATATTCACCCCATCTCAAGGTCCCCAAAGGTCTCAAGTCATTACTGTTGCTTTGGCCAATGAGCCAGTTGCAAACATGACACAGCAGAGATTTGAAGAGCATTTGTGCACTGGAACTTGCTCTTTTGGTGCTCTCATGCTGCTCTCAGAAATCTGAGCTGCCACAGCACAAGCTTGTGCTAGCCTGTGGATGATGAGAGATTCATGGCCAACAGCCAGTCAACCACTAGAAGGAGATACAAAGATATTTGAGGCAGTTGAGTGAATCCCAGTGTAAATTGCCAACCCACAGAATTGTGAGCTCACTACAATTGAGCTAAGCTTTGAGATGGTTTGTTATATAGTGACCCATAATTATAATATCCTCTCACATGGAGTTGGGCTCACGTGACTAGTTTTGGCCAATGGCATGATGTACTGTCAGGCCTAGCCCCTAAAATCTTCTTCCATCCTGTTCACTGGCTCTCTCTTCGCCAATGAGCCAAGAGAGTAGAGGGCTGTAAGGTGGCTCTGGGAGACAGCTGACAATCCAAATGGAAGGAGCATGAGTTCAGTTACTACTTAAAGGACAGCTGTTTGGTGAGCCACCGAACCAGGAATATTCTCTCTGAACTTTGAGTGAATGAACTAATCAAGTTCTGATGTGAGTTTTTACATTAAATCACTAAAATACCATTTTTTGATTTTTTTTTGTCATAGCAACTAGCATTAATGACCATAATGTTTGGTATTGCTACCTAACAACTGGTACTAGGTACCAGTACCATGCTTAACCTGATACTATATTGATATATAAACCTATAGACTAGATAGTGGAGAAGGACATATCTTGAGAAATGGGTGAATTGGAAACAGATTACGAACAATTTTTTTTCTCGCTAAGGCATTTATTCATTGAGTTTTAAGCAATAAAGGTCCCATAGCTGTTTTTCAGTAGGAGAGTAACAAGATGAACTATGACTGTCAAATACAAGTACTTTGCTACCTAGCATAATGCTGTGATCACTGTCAGTATTTACTAAATAACCATTTAAAGCAAGGCAGGAAGGAGCCGTGTGAAATGGTATTATCAGTATTGCTGCTGTTCTTAGCAGTTGCATGATTTTTATTGTTAATTGCATCCATTGCTTTGAGTTACAGTATCAGAAATTCTTACCTGAATTTAGTTCAATGTCTATAGCTATTTTTTTATTCATTATGGTAATGAATAAAACATATTTTTAGAAAACAATAATTAACCTTGAGCATAAAAGTATTAACCAGAAGCAATCAATCACTTTCACAGTATTAGCTGTCCTTAAAGGAGTAATTAAAGAAATTAGCTATTCTGTTTCAAACACAAGTAACAAAGGGTCAAAACCAATGTGCAAATCTGGTCATTGTAGATGAACATTAGCCACATGGTTGACATTAGATATTGCACTCACAGAGCCAGATGCTTTCTGATGGGTGAGTGGAGAACATCTCCAAGCATGAATTTCTCTAAAAGACAAATATAGGAGTAACACCACCTGCTACACACTGCCTGATCATTGCCTATTTGGGCTGATACTTTTACATTTCATTCATACTGTAATAACAATAATAGTAACAATTTATCATGCATGTCGCAAAATTGCTTTTCATTTTGGTAATAAATATGTGCACTGTTATCAGAAGTGTGTGATTATGCAGATTTTATTCCACACTGGTCAGTATTATGGAGTGTCATGTTTTTAACAGCTCTATTAAGGAATAATTGACACATAATAAACTGCACATATTTAAAGTGTACAATTTGCTAAGTTTTGATTTGTGTATAGATCCATGAAACCTTCACTACAACTGACATAGACAACATCTCAGTGGCCCCCCAAATTTCCTGTCTCTTTGTAATTCCTCTTTCCCAAGTACCCAACCCCTTGCAAGTAACCACTGATCTTGTCACTATGGAGTACTTTGAATTTTTTAGAATTCTACATAAATGAAAACCTACAGTATAATTTGCTTGCTATAATTATTTTGAGATTCTTGCATTTTTCAGAGACATCAGTAATTCACATTTCCTTTTATTGCTGAGTAGTATTCCATTACATGGATAAATCACAGCTTGTATATTCATTTATCCGCTGTTGGACATTTGGTTGAAATAAAGTTTTTGGCTATTATAAATAAAGCTGTTATAAACATTTGCATACAAATCTTTGGTCATATGGTTTTGTTTCTCTTGGGTAAATATCTATGGATCATATGGCATGAGTATTTTTAATTTTTTTCAGAGACTGCCAAAGTGCTTTCCTGAGTCCTGCTACCAGTTTACATTCCAAGCAGAGGTTTATGAGAGTCTCAGAATCTCATGAAATTGAATAAAAAATATTGTATTTATTTGTAAGTACTCATTTCTCTTGGGAGAAGGTCCATACCCTAAATATTTGCAGCCAATATATTTCCAATATGATGTTTTCGTTTTAGTTATTTTCTATTAATCTTTTGCCATTGCTTAATAACTATCCATTTGCTTCTAATTTAACCCAAAAAAGCAGTGATTTACTTCTAATGTTTTCCAGTTTATGAAATAAATATATTTCATGGGAAAAGTTTCCCTCCCATTCTCATAGCTTTCAAACTTAATTATCATGATGCAGAATTCGTCCCAAAGCCTCACATTTTCTTTGTGTGTGCTCATTATCATAACTTAACTTTTATTTTTGCTGTCCTTGTGCATTTTCAGGCTACCTTGAAAACTTACCCCCACTATCTAGACTGCTCCTAGTCCTGGACATGGTTCTCTCAAGACAAAATAAACAAGTCTGATGGAGGGATAACTCCAAATTCCCGAGTTTTTTTTTGTCTGAGCACATTCCTACCTGCTAGCCGAGGAAAACTGGGTTTGGGGCAGGTAACAGCTTTTCTTATGTAGCTAATGCTAAATGTATTCTTTGTTTCTTAACATTTGACAAGGGTGGGGATTGGGGTATTTCGTAGTATCCCATGGGACTTTGCCAGAATTTTTTCATAATGAGAAAATAAGAAAGACCTATGTATAAAGACCCGTGTTTGTAAATACTATGTAAATACAGACAGTCCCTCACTTCCAATAGTTCACAGCATGATTTTTGACTTTACTGTGGAGCAAAAGTGATGCATTTTCAGTAGAAATTGTATATTGAATTTTGAATTTTGTTCTTCTTCCAGGTTAACAATATGCAATAAGGTACTCTCTCATAATGTTGGGCAGCAGCAGAGAGCCACAGCGCCCCGTCAGCCATGAGGTCACCAGGGTGAACATCCCATACTCTACAGCATACTGTGCTCCCAGGCTACTCTGTTCTGAGCATGTTTAAAGTAGGCTAGGTGTAATAAATGAATTTTTGACTTATGATATTTTCAACTGATAATGGGTTTATCAGATATAACCCCATATTACACACACACACACACACACACACACACACACGTCGTCTGGAAAATATGCAGCCTGAATGCCTCTGTTTTTCTTATTACATGACTGGATACTTTCTGAACTGTATGTGTGTGTGTGTGTGTGTGTGTGTGTGTATGGCATCAGTGATTGTATTATTTGGTGTGTATGTATGTATTATACAATATATATTATACAATATATATAAACACACATACATATATATTTGAATTAATAATACATGTTATATAATATATATTATTTGGTATAATGCATTATTTTTGGCACATTTGATTGTATTATTTGGTATAAATATTCGGCATCTCAAACTGATCGCAGATAGAACTAATTTTCTATTCGGACAGGAATATTACTCTTTGAACATATGTGTGCATTCTGCAATTCGATAGGGCTGATAAAATAAATACTCAGGAAACTATTTCTCCTTGAGGGAGCCTTGAGACCTTTTCTAAAAAAATATCTATGAAAGAACTATTGAGACCAGTTATTCCATGATATACCATTTTACCACTGTGGAAAAGAGCTAGATATTATCTATTAATCATGAATGTACTCATACCCTATTCAATAGAAATGTGTTTGCGTGCACTGAAAGCTGTGTATAAGAATGTTCACAACTGCACTTTGTGTTATAGCCCCAAACTGTAAACCATCTAAATGTCTACCAACATCAGAATGAATAAATCCATCATGGAATATTTATACAATAAAATTCCACACAGCAATGAAAATGTGTTTCTACACGCAGCAACATGAATGAATCTTATGTATACGTTGGGCAAAATAAGCCAGATACAAAAAATGCATAGTGTATGACTCTTTTATATGAAGTTCAAGAAATAGGAAAACTAATCTATTATATTTGAGTGTGCATGCTTATTTGGCAAAACTATGAAGAACAGCAAGGTAGTTATTAGGATATTGGATATTGTAGTTAGGACTAGTGATTACTTTCCTGGAGGAAGGAGGGGATAGAGATTAGACAGGGTACAAGGGAGGTTTCTGGAGTACTGGGGTTGTGCTTATGAATGTTTTGCATTTTGACAAATAATGGTTATATATTTCTGGTTTTTCTGGTTTTCCATACAAATTTATGTTTAATAAATTTATTAAAAACAGGGTTAAAATAACAAGTCCTCCAACCAGTGTCCATGGAGGTTGGCCTGGAAGATTTAGCAGGTTCTCTGCAAAACAGATCACACACTGGCCACAGCTGCCATTTCTCTCGCTTGCTGCCTCTTGTGTGTGCGGACGCCCCCTGACCAGTCATCTTTGACTCACCCATGCATGCCACGTAGTTCTTTTTTTTCTGTAGGAGGCTGATATTAGCCTGTTATTTTTCTTTCTTTTTTTTTTTCTAAGTTCACCACCTAATGTGACTTCTCTTTCCATCACCTTATATTTAGCTTTCCCCCTCCTCTCTCACTCCCTCCCACTTCTCCCACTTGTCCCCAAATAAACATTAAACTATTGATTGTGTCCATGAGTCATTTGTTTGTGTGTTGCCACTTAGTTCTAAGTGCTCTCCAATCTTCATCTCAGATTTCTTTTTAAGATAATGCTTTGACATCTGCTCACACTCACCTGTTTCTCCAGGTGCTTCATCCCTTTGACTTCTTCCTCTTTACAGGTGCTAATGGCTTCTAGCAGCTGTTGCTAGAAGGTAGATAGGCCAGCTTGGCTGGCATGGGGTCATCTACAGAAATCTCTGGAGCCATGGGCTCCCATTCCCCAGGTTCCTTGTTACAGAGACTGGATACTCAGCTATCATCAATTGGCCTAATATCCCCCTGGGAGAGAGCCCAAGAGGCAGTGAGCATGCCCTTTTATCTGAAGTATGCTCTTTCTCCATTCTGTCAGCTTTCTTTCATTCCAGACTCTGGATATCTCTTTTTTAGATGCCATAGGGACAAAATACTTGGAGTGGTATCAGGTAGAGGGAAGAATGACTCACTACACTGATTAATTGGCTTTAAATTAAAAATAACAATCCACTATCCTCAAAGTAAACTTACCTAGGTAAGTCTTATTAAAAAAAAAATCATTGAGCATTTTCTCAAAAGACACACTTAATTAAAGTGATCTGAGGATAGCATGGGAACAAATGTTTATTGATTTCCTATTGTGTGCCAGACACTGTATTCAGCTCTTATGTAATCTCACCCTATGGAGTGCACATGTCATTATCTCCAGGTTACAGGTGAGGAAACTGAGGCCTATGGAAGATCATTGGCTTGCGCTTGCTTACTCAGAAGTGATTGAGAGACTAGGATTGGAACTCTGCTGGGCTTGGCTCCAACACAGAGCCTCTATGTCACTACAGTGTGGGACAGGAGTATTCAATTTTTTGTCTTCCCTGGGTCATATTGGAAGAAGAACTGTCTTGGGCCACACCTAACGTACACTAACACTAATGATAGCTGGTGAGCTAGAAAAGGGTCTATGCATAATTTTTGTAATGCTTTAAGAAAGTTTATGGATTTGTGTTGGGTTGCATTCAAAGCCGTCCTGGGCCGTATGTAGCCTGAAGGATGTAGGTTGGACATGCTTGGTGTAGAGCTTCTGGACAGGACGATATACAGGACAGACCTGGCAAACTAAATATGTCACACTGTAAACATCAGACAAGTCAGACATTTGTCAAAGCAAATGACTTCTAATGTGAGGTGAGACAGGAGAGATCTTCCTGCCTCTACACTACCCTCGAGTGAACAAACTAATTATTGGTGAAAGCAAAATCATGGAGTCTGGATAACTCATGAGCTCCTATTTGTTTAAAGTCTGATGGTGTATGACAAAAGAATTTATTCCAGATGCCAAAGCAGCACAATAGGGTTTCAGAGCCTGTGCATTCCAAAGCTCCACCACAGGGAATCACGGGACACACCGAGGCAGAGAACCTGGTCAAGGCTAAGTGACTCAACATCACAAAAGGTTCCACGCTCCTCCAGGAGAGTCACCACTTTCTGTCTTGCCTCATCCATAATTTTCTTTTGCCTAAAACTGTGAGTGTTAATGCCTTTTCCATTCTCTGAACTTAAGGTATTTGAAAGGTTTATTGAGATAAATTCCTTTTGGGGATTGGTGCTGGAAAACATTTTATCTGATAAAAAATTATATATATACATACATCATTATAGTATAATGTATGTAGTCAGATAATCTAAACTATTTAATTGAATGTGATTTGCTTTTCTAAAATTTGCTTGTCAGGAAGCTAAGATCTCACTTGCTCAAGTGCAATGTTCTACTTAGCCTAACTTTCTCTTAAAATGATCTGTCCACTGTGTTACATGCCTTGTTTCATCACGATTTAACCCTACCAGGCCTGAGGCCCTGAACCTAACTGTCCCCTATACCTGGGATCCTGAGCATTAAAGAGAAAAACCCACATGATACAGAAAAATGTTAGTTCCATGCACACAAGTGGTTAGAATATGATGGAACTTGGGGTCATTGTTGTCACGTACGAGGCAAAGTACCGAACATTAGGTCAGCGGTCTAGTGGGCAGGTTTGGAACTGACCGAACCATCGGTCCGGCGGGCTGGGAGGGTTAAGTGTTCCTCTATTATCTGTAGAAACATTTATTTACTTTACTCCAGTTTCTTTTTTCCTTAGCAATGATTACCACCTGGTATATCATTTATTTATAAACTAGTTTGTTATCTGTCTCCTAACTGGAGGATTATAAACTCCATGACAGCACAGACATTATCTGTTCTATTCACGGCTCTTTCCTCAGAGTCTAGAAGAGTGCCTTAAAGACTAGTCTCTCAAGAAATATTTTGGATAATTGAATAATAAGATTTTCCGTTAAAAGAATGTGAGGTGGAAATGACCTTCTCACTTTCATAAACTTTAGAAGGAAGGAAGGAAAGTACACAGACTTGGGTAATACTTGAGCAATCTGTGATCATTGCTTTTCCAATAACCTTCCTTGGGAGATGAGAAAAATCTATCCATTCATTACTACTCATTGCAACTTACCCACATACTTTGTGGCTGTAGAGTGAAGGCCAATCTAGTTCTACTTGTTACAGTTGCTCATGGCCCCTCTATTCTTGTTCTCCCACCTCACCCTAACTGGTTTCCCCTTCATTTTATTTATTTATTATTATTTTTTAAATTCATTTTTATTGTTAGACTTATTGGGGTGACACCTGTTAGCAAGGATTACATAGGTGTCAGGCATACAAGTCTACAGTGCATTGTCAACTTGTTGTATAATAAGTTCACCACCTAATGTGACTTCTCTTTCCATCACCTTATATTTAGCTTCCCCCCCTCTTCTCCAACCTCCTCCCCTTTCTCCCCTCCCTCCCTGACCCACTCGTCCCGAAATAAACATTAAACTATTGATTGTGTCCATGGGTTATTTGTTTGTTTGTTCACTTCTTTTTTCTTTGTTGCTTTCAGTTTTACATTCTGCATATGAGTGAAGTCATACAGTTCTTTGTTTTTTTCTGTCTGGCTGCTTCATTTTAATTTAACCCATTTCTTCTCTTCCTCCAGCTCTTCTTTGAAATTCACGTGCCTTCAGCTTTTTGGTTTGGTTTCCTTGCTGGAGGCTCTATTTTCTATGAAGACTTTGGGAATGAGTTGCCTTTAACCTTGCTTGCTCTTGAAATCTAATTGTAAACTCCAACAATGCCACCTCTGAGAAATGAGAGCTAGCTTCTGTGCAAAGCTCACAATCCTATGTACATGGAGCTCCACCCACGAAGTCCCTGGGAGATCCAACCCCTACGTCCCTTCCCTTTCTCTGTCTGGGTCCAGGGTGGCCGAGGAAGGCCCTATGTCAGCTGCTAAAATTTTCTTGGTTTTGGTCCTGATGATGTCACCCATCCCTCACCAGCTGTATGACTTGATTACAGATTGTCTCTCTGTCAATTTTTCTGTTTTCTTCATCATTCCCTGATTTTGCCAAAACAGGGAGGGACATTCTATTAATTATGTTCTCAGCTGATTTTTTTTCCATAAATAAATGGTTACTTATACCAGAGAAATTGGGACAAGTTCCCAAGACTGGAATGAGCAACCCTGTGGGATCTATGCTTATTTATTGTTTCTGCCACTGACATGGATCAGAACCTCAACCGTCCTCTCTTCTAGGGCAGGCACATGGTTCAGCCCTCACTTCCAGATCCCTCACTATTACCTGAGAAGATTTAGCAGGTCTTCTTAAAAATAGTAGTGAAAGTGACCTGCTGTCACCTCCCACAATTTTGAGCATGAGCAATAGAATCCCTCACTAATAACAAATACAAAATATTGCACTTAGTGTGTGACACAAGCACGGGTCCTTCTTTTACGCTTCACTCTCCTATCCAAGTGATGTCTTCCTGACAATAATGTGAGATTCTCAAAGACTGAAAATATTTTTTTCACTTGTTCTGTCTCCTCAAAGAAGTTGGAACTGTGCCTCTCACACAGAAAGTGATCAATAAATATCTGTGGTTGGGAGAAGATATTGGCTCTTAGATTGATTAATTATCTTTTTGGAGCTGGCACCAAGAAAGGAATTAGGCAAACACAATGTAGAAAGGGTGAACCCCCTGTAAGGGTTCACCTCAACCTACCAAAGAATGCCATGGCTTTCAGAGTCAGTCTTGTTGGAGCTGACCACATGATGTGTCTTCCCAGCCCAGGCGTTCACTGGTAGAAGACATTGCCCTCCAGCTAGGGTTGTTCACTGGTGTTGAAACCTGAAGCGGTTTGTATAGCTGACCTTCAGTCTGTATCCATCAGCTCAGAGGCTTACAGGTGTTTTCTCTTTGTAGCCTTTTTTATTTTCCCTTTAACATATTTCTCCTCTTCTCATCAATGGTTCCCCAATCCCAGCTATCTGGATTCGACTACTGTAAAGGTTTTCTTCTGTGTCCTTGGGGTCTGTGTTCTATTTCAATCTGAACTTCCTTTGTCCAAGGCTGATGTTCCTGACTCTTCATCCCCTTCCCTCAACTGCTTTTCCTCAACGCCATCCTTGGCCTAATGCTAGGCTTTGCTCAGCCAAGTCAGACAGGCCAAGTGCCATAGCAAACAAGCCTCACAACTCAGTGACTTAGACCCATAAATGGTCATTTCTCACTCAGATTGAAGAGCAGTATGGGTGAGTTGGATCATTCTGGGACCCAGACTCTGCCATTCCCTAGAGCCCCACAGTCCTTGGTTGATATTCTGCAGTTGGGTAAACACGAGAAGAGAGAGGGAGAGTATCATGCAGGTGCATTACTCCTTCTATATCCCACTATCCAGAACTCAGGCACAGGCTCCTCCCTGTGTGTCCAGGAGGAAAAGGACAAGTGGACATACAACAGTCTCTGCATGACTAACTTCTCAGGACACATTGAATAGTAACTTATATTGTTGTTGCAAATCCTAGGATTATTTCATGGCTAGAGGAAAGAAAATAGTCTGTTTAATAGTTGGAAGTCAATGATCTCATCATGGTTTGATTAACAGAGATTAACCAAAAAAATCCAAGTCTTTTCAGAGTGATCATAGCTAATACTTACTCTGTACCCAGCACTGTTCTAGGCATTTGACCTTTTATTTAGTTATTCCTCACAACTTTTCTATGAGATAAGTAGGATTATTGTCCCTGTTTTACAAATGAGCAAATCAGGGAAGAAGGAGGTTAGGCAAACTGTCCCTAGGTCACACAGCTAATAAATGGCTGAGCTGGGATTTGAACTGGGGCAGACTGATTCTAGAATCTACAGATTTCACAAGTATGATATTTTGCCCTAAAATGGGACAGGGTCAGCCATGCATTCTCTTTGACTCTAAAGGGTGTGAGGAAAAGTGAGTGCCCCATTCTTTCGTATTCCACAAG
This sequence comes from Lyroderma lyra, assembly GCA_004026885.1. Lineage (NCBI taxonomy): Eukaryota > Metazoa > Chordata > Mammalia > Chiroptera > Megadermatidae > Lyroderma > Lyroderma lyra. The sequence continues at coordinate 21,467 of PVJL010013168.1, read as the reverse complement.
CATGGAGATGTGTTAACTTTTACAGCCCCCATGTGCATGGAGCCTGTTCTCTTCCTACCTCTCAGTGTCTTTCTTACACAAATGCTTACAAATGACTGTTTAGCAGTTTTTCCTCTGAATTTCATCTGTTGGTCCTCCTCACTGTGCTGTAGAAATCATAATACTTTCCCTTCCAGTTTCTCTTCCGTTTTTCCTACCTCAGCTTTCAGCAATAAAAGATATTTAAGGAACACCTAGTAGGTGCCAGACACGTTTCCAGGTGCCAAAGACTGGAGGAGACGGAGGAGCCATGGCAACTAAATGCGATTCTGTTTTCATGGCATCCTGGATCATAATGGAAATGAGACTTTGTAGGTCACTCAGCCCAACAAATCAAGTTCTTGATAGCTAAGTATCTACTATGATGTCAGCTGATGATGTCTCAAAGAAAACAGGGGCAATAGTGGTCGATGACATCTTCTGGGGACATGGGGGCAGAGACATGAATGACCCAAGAGAATCCATCATTTTCAAATGTGGAGTGGGAGCATTCCAGGAAAAAGGAATTGTGCCCTCAAAGCCTCAGCCCTTTTGTTTTCTGATAATGACACCATTTTTACAATTATATTCTGCCTTTCAAAAATCGTTTTTGAAATAATCACAAACTTACAGAAGAGTGAAAAGTACAGTTGGGAGAACGCCCCTATCCCCTTCACCCATGTATTTCCCCGCTGTTAGTATTTTATTGCATTGCTCCATATCTCCTTCCTTTGTGGCCCCCCACCTGTGCACTTGCACCCCTTTATTTTCACCATTTCACAGCAATCTATAGCATAATACCCCTTCATTTGTAAATACTCCAGTATGTACAGGGTCCAGCAGAAATAAAGCCAAACCCTATACATGAATGTCTTGCATGAAATGGACAGTAATTTGAACATTTGACCTAAAATGTCACCTAAAGTGTGCTTGAGTGTGATGTTGTTATGTTTCGGAGTTACGTGCTTATGATTTGGTAATAAAAGATGTGGTATGGATTACCAGCTCATAGAAAGGGGGCATTTGTGCCAGACCCTGTATTACCTAAAATCAAGATGCTCTTCTACATAACCAACATATGATTCCTCGAGTCCACATTTTTACATCACGACCATCAATCCACGGACACCATTCACATTTTGCCAACTGTCTCTATTGTGTCTCTTTTTTTCTTTATGATCCAGGATGCTATCCAGAAATGTGTATTGTATTTAGTTGTCATGTCTGCTAGTCCCCTCCCACCTGAAACAACTCTTTATTTTCCCTTTCAGTCTTCAACAACATTAAAGAGTACAGGTCTTACATGCTGTCGGATTACCTTCAATGTTTGTCTGTCTGATGTTTCCCAGGACCAGATCTAGATCATGCCTTCCAGTAGGGATATCACAGAAATGATGCTGTGTTCTTCTCGGCATGTCACATGAGGGGTACAATGATGTCAACCAATACTACCCAACACTGGTCTTGCTCATATATACCAGGCTTCTCACCATAGTGACACCATTTTCCCCTTTGTAACTGATTACTATTTCATGGGAGTATATTTGGATATCATTCCAATATTATGTACTTTATCAAACCACCACCTACCTACCCTGCATGCCTGAATCAATGTCTGTTTGAGTCAGTGACCAGAGTTCCACTATATCCAGAGGCCACTGTTATGGCTGTCCAATGGTGGTTGTCTGTTTTATCATTCCTTTCACATTTATAGCTTGAATTTTACTATAAGGGAGAACTTTTGCTTCTTTAATTTTTTTTTTTACATTAGCATGGACTGAGAGATTCTTATTTTATTCACTACATTATAATCTGTAATACTTACACACTGTTTTGAAACCACATTTTTTTTAGCTTAGTTCCACAGTTAGATTGATTCAATGTTTACAGCCAATCTGTTTACCATAGTGTTACTGTTCATTTTCTGGTTGACTGAAGTTTATCATCTAGCATTTTTGTAACAAGACCCTGTGGGATTTATATTCTCTAAGTTTTTACACACTTTAAAATGGTTTTCTTTTTTTTTCCTTTAACAGCTTTATTGAGTTATAATTCACATACCATACCATTTACTCATTTAAGTTGTACAATTCAATGCTTTTTAGTATATCCACAGAGTTATGCAAATATGACCACAATTTTACAACACTTTTATCACCCCAAAAGGAATCTGGTACCCTTAGTAGTCACTTGTCATTTGTCCCACCTTTCTTGCAACAACTAATGTATTTTCTATCTATATACAGTTGCCTATTCTGGACAGTTCACATAAATGAATCATTTATATGTGGTCCTTTGTGATTTGTTTCTTTCACTTATAATGTTTTCAAGGTTTATCCATGTTATAGTGCACATCAGTACTTAATTCTCTTATATGTTGAATAATATTCTGTTTTATGTATACACCACATTGTATCCATTCATCAGTTGGTGAATGTTTGAGTTGTTCCACTTTTCTCTATTATAAATTATGCCACCATGAACATTCAAGTACAAGTTTTTATGTGGACATAGCTTTTTTTTGTAAAGCTAATTTACAGATAGATGTATCAAGGGGTTGGTTAATAGAAATCAATATCACAGACATTTTTAAGTCAAACTTTTTCAATTTATTCTATCTTCATTAAATTGATTGGGATGGCATTGGTTAATAAAATAATACAGGTTTCAAGTGTACAATTCTATAATACACCATCTATATATTGCATTGTATGTTCACCACCCAGAGTTAGTTCTCCTTCCATCATCATATGTTTAACCACCTTTACCTCTTCTACACCCTTTCCCCATTTACCCTCTGTTGACTACTAAACTCTTGTCTGTGTCTATGATTTTGGGGTTGTTTGTCTTTTCATTTGTAGCTTTCAGCTTTATATACCACATATGAGTGAAATCATATGATTCTTGACTTTTTCTGTCTCATTTGTTTTGCTTAGCATGATGATCTTAAGATTCATCCATGTGGTCACATATAGTAGCATTTCATATTTTCTTATGGATATAATTTTCTATATATAAAATGAAGTATTCTTATGGTAATATTCCATTTTATATATGTAATACATCTTCTTTATCCAATCATCTATCGAAGGACACTTTTGTTGTGTCCATGTCTTGGGCACCATGAATGATGTTGTTTATCTGGGATTTACGAACCTTTGAAAAATTTTAGAAAAGTCCATAGCATGAGCCAAGGTAGGCTGTTTGTATGGAAATGTCACTGGGAGAAGTGTAAGTGGATCTAAAATTTGCATTGTGTGGAATCTCATTGAATCACCTGGGCAGGGCGAATGGTGCCAATTAGTTTGATCAAGGTGCAGATATGGCAGTATTTGCATGCTGGGAAGAAAGAGGGCTCAAAAAATAACAATGCCTTCTCCTAGCATTTCTGACTGACAGAAACCTGCCCAACCAGCCCTTGCCCTGAAGCCAGGTAATTCAGCTCCTCCCTGTACGTCCCTGGCACCTTTTGAGTTGCTGCCCCATGCTGAAGCTCAGAGCTTGCGAGTCTATCAGCCAGTAAGTTCATGTATGGCCCCTTTAAGAGGAGTGCTTGGGCCTGCAGCTACCCTTTGCCTCACTCAGCCACAATCTTCACTGACCTTCACAGACAAAAGTTGTGGGGACTTCTTTTCCTGGCAGAAGGACCCTGAGCTGGGGAGCCTGGTGTGGGGCGGGATCCCTCGCTCCTCAGGGGGACTTTCACAGCTGAGATACCCTTCCCAATTTTTAGTGGTCACACACAGGTGTGGGACCAGCCATTTGGATCGTCACCCCTCCTACCAGTCTTGATGTGACTTCTTCTGTCTGTTCATAGTTGTAAGATTTCAGTTCAGTTAGACTTCAGGTGGTTCTCAATTATGGTTGTTCAGTAGTTTAGTTGTAATTTTGATGTGGTTGTGAGAGGAGGCAAACCCAGTGTTGACACACTTTGCCATCTTGGCCAGAAATTCTCATTTTGATTTTGATTTACAATTCGATGGTTAATGATGTTAAGTATCAGCTTTTGTGCTCATTGTACATTTATATATCTTCTTTGGAGAATGTCTATTGATATCCTTTGCCTGTTTTTGAATTGGGTTATTCATCTTCTATTATTGTGTTGTTAGGGTTTCTTACATGTTCTAGATATAATTCCCTTGTTATATAAATGATCTGGAAAATTGTTCTCCATTTTGTGGTTGTCTTTTCACTCTATTGTGTCCTTTGAAGCATGAATATTTTTAATTTGGATGACATTCAATGAATCTATTTTTCCTTTTGTTGTTTGTTATCATACTAAGAAATTAGTGCCTAATCCAAGCTCACTAAGATTTAACTCATTAAGGTTTTTTAAATTTTAGCTGTTACATGTATGGCATTGATCCATTTGCTGTGAGTTAGGAGTCCAACATAATTAAAAACAATTTTCTTTTGGAAGGTGGTAGCCTGTTTCCCCAGCACCATTTATTTGAAAGACTTTCTCCCATTGAATTGTTTAGGTTCCTTTGTCAAAAAATAATTGAATGTAAATGTGAGGGTATAGTTCTAGACTTCCAGTTCTTTTCCATTAGTCTATTTGTCTATCCTTATACCAGTACTAAAATGATTTTCTTTGGCCTTTGGATTTTAACAAAAGTTATGTTGGGTATAATGTGATTGGGTCACCATTTCTTACCTTTTGGGAGTGCAGCTTCACTGCCTCTCGAGTTAAATACGAAGAAGGTGGAGGCACATCCAGTGATTTTAATCCTTAGAGCCAACTTGATACTTCAATTCCATTCCCAAAAGAGTGTTTATTTATCTGTAATGTTCACTATTTGTTAGGCTATATCTTGGTGCTAATAGTTGCCTGTCAGTTTTTCTTGAGACCATGGTGTGCTTTCATTATGTGGATTTGATCTTTATTTTATGAGCAATGTTTTTGAACTAAATTTTAAAGTACAATTATTTTTTTAAATTTTAGTCTCTTTGGGGATGATAATGACAAATTGGAACTCTTGATTTTATTATCTTCATAGATATATAGATAGATCACAGACGGATATGACATAGATTTTTATATATGTATTTATAGAATAAATGTATATATTTTAGTTCTTTTATGTTCATTTCTGTTTCATTTTGCTTGGTTTTTTCAATCTGTTTATTCATAATAATTACTATGCTTTCAACCATACTAATGCTTCTATGTCTTCTCTTTAATGTAATTTCTATTTCTCAGAAATTTTATGTTTCTCTTTTCCTTCCTTCTTGTTCACTTCTTTCAGCCAGCTCATGCTTCATCTCATTTTGTTATCATGCCACTTACTCTCTCTGTGCTTAAATTTCTGCCATGAGCTTTATTTTTCAAAATCCATCATTAAAATATTATTTACCATTTCACCTTGAATGAAACCATGGTGACATTATTCCTCTGTTCAAAGACCATCTTGTCCTCTATACATTTCTCATTTGCCATTTTCTTCTGCTTTTTCCCTCCTTTTTTTTTTTTTTTTTTTTTTTTTTTTTTTTTTTTTTTTTTTTTTTTTTTTTTTTTTTTTTTTTTTTTTTTTTTTTTTTTTTTTTTTTTTTTTTTTTTTTTTTTTTTTTTTTTTTTTTTTTTTTT